>LNAC01000129.1:666009-711600 GCA_002007465.1 Ailurus styani | reverse complement strand
AAAAAAAAAAAAAAAAAAATATATATATATATATATATATATATATATATATATATATATATATATATATATATATATATATATATATAAAATCACAACCACGAGTATTTGTGTGCTCATAGAGCTGCCAAATGAAGCCTACCTCTGGTGAGTCTCAAAGTTTTTCACTGATGCCCATGTGCTGTATGTTCATTTATTTTGCCTTCTATTTGTGTCAAAGAACAGAGAAGCTATAGGTGGTACCAAATTTAAAATATGGTAAAAGGGAGTGGGGAATTTTCCCTGAGAATTGACTGAAAGACTTAATCTCTTGGGTTTTTAGATGGTAAAATAGATATAACATAAAATTTACCATTTTTAAAGTGACATTGGTATATTCACATTGTTTTTTACAACCATTACCGTCCATCCACAAAACTTTTTTATCTTGCAAAACCGAAGCTCTCTACCTGTTAAACGATAACTCTCCTTCCTTTCTTCCTTGCGCAGCCCCTGGGCAACCCCCATTCTGCTCTCTGTCTGTATGAATTTGACTCCTCTACATATCCTTACATAGGTGGAGTCATATGGTATCTGTCGTGTTGTCACTGGCTCATTTCACTTAATGTCCTCATGGTTCATCCATGTTGAAGCATATGTCAGAATTTCCTTCCTTTTTAAAGCTGAGTTGGGGGCGCCTGGGTGGCTCAGTGGGTTAAAGCCTCTGCTTTCGGCTCAGGTCATGATCTCAGGGTCCTGGGATCGAGGCCCGCATCGGGCTCTCTGCTCAGCAGGGAGCCTGCTTCCCCCTCTCTCTCTGCCTGCCTCTCTGCCTCCTTGTGATCTCTCTCCCGCTGTGAATGAAATAAATAAATAAAAATCTTTTTAAAAATAAATAAATAAATAAAGCTGAGTTGTGTGTACATAACCACCTTTTGTTTATCCATTCACCTGTTGTTGGCCACTTGGGTTGCTTCCATATTTTGGCTTTTGTGAATAATGCTTCAGGAACATGGGTATACAAATGTCTCTTCAAGATCCAAGATTCTTCGGGGTTTATATATCCAGAAATGGAATTGCTAGATCCTATGGTAATTCTGTTTTTAATTTGTTGAGGAATCACTGTATTATTTTCCATAGCAACTATATCTTTCTGCTTTTCCACTAATAGAGGACAAGAGTTTGAGGAAAAGATTTTCAGAGCAACTCCTTAACACTGACCTCTCGGGCGCCTGGGTGGCTCAGTGGGTTAAAGCCTCTGCTTTCGGCTCAGGTCATGATCTCAGCGTCCTGGGATCGAGGCCCTCATTGGGCTCTCTGCTCAGCAGGGAGCCTGCTTCCCCCTCTCTCTCTGCCTGCCTCTCTGCCTCCTTGTGATCTCTCTCCCGCTGTGAATGAAATAAATAAATAAAAATCTTTTTAAAAATAAATAAATAAATAAAGCTGAGTTGTGTGTACATAACCACCTTTTGTTTATCCATTCACCTGTTGTTGGCCACTTGGGTTGCTTCCATATTTTGGCTTTTGTGAATAATGCTTCAGGAACATGGGTATACAAATGTCTCTTCAAGATCCAAGATTCTTCGGGGTTTATATATCCAGAAATGGAATTGCTAGATCCTATGGTAATTCTGTTTTTAATTTGTTGAGGAATCACTGTATTATTTTCCATAGCAACTATATCTTTCTGCTTTTCCACTAATAGAGGACAAGAGTTTGAGGAAAAGATTTTCAGAGCAACTCCTTAACACTGACCTCTCAACATCAGTGTTCCACAAGACTAAGCAAGAATGCATTAGTTGCCCCATGAGTGCCGCTTCCTAGAATCAACAGCTTTTAAAATCTGTGCCTCCTGGTTTATGGCACTTCATCATCTCTTTAAAAGTAGGCAAGAGAAGGTATGTTTTCTTACTGGTTTGTTGTCCAAATAGGCATTCCTCCCAGAGCTGTTTGCCTGGCCTCTTCCTCACTTCCAGGTGCTGGTTTGTGATACTGGAAAGTCCAAAGTTGAGTACCTGTGTGTCTTTGCTCTGGAAAGTTTTTCTTTCTGCAGATTCAGTTCTCTGAAATGAAGTTGGAATGGGGCATGCTGGTTGGCTTTGGCTTCCAACTTGCAGATGTTACAGATAGTTTAGTGTCTAGTGTCTCAAAGATAGGAACTATTTAAAGTGACTAGATTTTAAAAACAGCATCTCTCATCACAAGACTTCAGACAAGATATAAATTTCCAAAGCCACAAAGCCGTAGCGATCAGATCATCTTTTTTGATGGGGCTGGCATCAAGCTCTTCTATGTTTGTTAGTTCAACCTGCTTTATTCTTCATGGTCTTATTCCTGGCTAGGGCTGGAACGGTTCTCGAGCAAACCCTTCACCTTCTTAACCTATATACAGATACCTACCCTCTCTTTTGACATTTTGAAGGAGAGAAAACTCACAACTTGCAGTGTATCCCAGTCTCCAATCAGAAAGCAGTTTTGATTACCTAACCTTAGACAAGTTTACAAAGGATTTATTACCTTCTTGCCTTGTGGTTGATATTTTCAATAGCTAAGTCTTGAGAGAAACATAAAAGAAGACTCTACCTCTTCCTCTCTTCTCCTAGTCCCTAATGCCACTTGACTTATGCTTGAGGAGAGAGAGAGGGGTGCTCAAAAGTTCCTTTTTCCAAGTCCCCTCTTAATTTTTCAAAGTACTAACAATCTTCTCCTTTATTTTAAATTTATTTTTATTTTTTAATTTTTAAAAATATTTTATTAATTTATTTGAGAGACAGAGAGTGGGGGGGGGCATCAGAGTGGGGCCAGGGGCAGAGGGAGAAGGAGACTCCCCACTAAGCAGGGAGCTTGATGTGGGACTTGATCCCAGGACTCCAGGATCATGACCTAAGCTAAAGGCAGACATGTAACCGACTAAGCCACCCAGGTGCCCTCCTTTATTTATTTATTTTTTAAGATTATATATATTTTTGTTTTTGAGAGAGAGAGCGAGTATAAGCTGGGGTGAGGGGCAGAGGGAGAAGCAGACTCCCCGCTGAGCAGGGAGCCCCGTGCGGGACTCAATCCTGGCATCCTGGGATCATGACCTGAGCCAAAAGCAGACGCATAACAGAATGAGCCGCCTAGGCACCCAATCCTCTCCTTTAAATGCACTCTCATCTCCAGTGCCCAAGCTAACTCCTTCTACATCTCCTTTGCTCCAGGGCTCCACCTTCTCTGTCCTCTCCCCGTGATTTCAGCGCTTTTCTATGCTCCTAACTGGACTCATCTTATTTGGGAACCCTAGAGACTTGAGAAAGAACTGAGTCTAGTAACAGGGATATGATAAGAAAAAACCACCAACAGGAAAACAGGAGCAGGCAATTCTAAAAGAAGAGTTATAAATTATCATTAAATATATATTTTGTAAAAGTGATGATGAATTCAAGAAGAGCCATTTATGAAACAATGAGATGCTGCAACATCTGCCATCAGCTTGGAAAGAGGGAAAACCCCACCACCTCAGGCTTGATGAACATCTAAGGAAGTGGCCCCACTCAGATCCTGCTGGTTTACGTTCTTTCTTTTTCTAAAAAATTATTCTAAGAGGCTCCAGGGTGGCACAGTCAGTTGGGTGTCTGACTGGTGGTTTCTTTCTCTCTGTTAGACCATGCTGCCTCCTCTCACATTTCACCTTATTCAAAGAATTCTGCCTTTTCTGAGCTCATACCAAGACATGTGGGTAAAACCTGAAACTCCGCCCATTCTCACTGTAATCTCAGCCATCTGTGGCTTCATTAGATGTCAACAAATCGTGAAATGCCCAGGGAGAACTTGGTTGAGGTTTGGGATCTTAAAGAACACTTCCTGCACATGTTCTTAAATTCACTACCCTCTTGTCTGCACTGCTGGTCCCCACCCACCTCCTTCATGGCACATGGTCTCAGAGCATCTTTCTATAACTCTAAGAGAGCAGATAGAATTCCTAACACGAGTGATACCAAGGCCGGTCCTTGCCGCACATGGGAGGCCTGCCAGCCTTCAGCCTCCTGTAGCCTTCCTTGTGCCTCCCACTACATCCTGTTCTCAGGTTCTTCACTTATAGTGATCAAAAATGAGCAATAATAGCTTGAGATGTGACTTCTTCGAAGAGCCTCCACTTTCTAAAGCAACCAAAGCCTTAGTTCAACCAGAAGACTGAATCTCTATTGTGCAGAAGGTCTGGGTCCTAGGCCTAGTTAGCTCTGTGGCTTACCTGTTGTAAGCTCTCAGGCAGATGGCTTTACCTTTCTGGAGCTCGTTCCTTCATCTGGAAACGAGAAGGCTAATCGAATAAGATCTGAGGTTCCTTCCAGGGCCAACATGTCTTTGCTAATTTGGCCGTAGTGCATGGGGCCATGGCTCTGTGAAAGCCTGTTCTCCTATGTTGATGGACATAGGCAGCATGTGGGGGAAACTGTGAAGTCAGGTCCAAGCTCTACCACGTCCCATCTGTGACTTTGGGCAAGTCACACAGTCTCTGTCTCCATTCTTCTCAACTCTCTCAGTATTCCCAAACCCAGGTCTTTTTGTGAATAATGAATGAAAATGCTTGACATTAAACTCTACAAAGGGAAGTGAGGACTGTAATTAGAGTGGCACCTGGGCACCTGCCCTGAGTCGCCAAGAGTCCTCTGTCATCTTGAGAGTGCTGGGAGTGGCCGGGTGGTGATGCCCACGCTGTCCACCTTACTTACGCCGCGGCTCTGTGCTCTCACTTCTAGTTCTCTGTCTGCTCCTGCCCTTTCCCTGCTCCTCCCTCCCACATGTCCATATTCGAGGATTCTCCAGCAGCACTGACCATACAGATAAGCTGTGTGACTAGCCCCTTACGTGAGGTTTGGTCAGAAGATAAGCCCTCTAAATTGGGCAACTTACCCCATCCGCACGCTGTTCTGTCTCAGCGCACAACGCATGCATGCACATACACAAACATACTTTTTCTTTTACCCCCTCACATTAACTTTTTGCTGATGGCTAATAAAAATTTTCGATTCTTGGGCGCCTGGGTGGCTCAGTGGGTTAAAGCCTCTGCTTTCGGCTCAGGTCATGATCTCAGCGTCCTGGGATCGAGGCCCGCATCGAGCTCTCTGCTCGGCAGGGAGCCTGCTTCCTCCTCTCCCTGTCTCTCTGCCTGCCTCTCTGCCTACTTGTAATCTCTCTCTCTGTGTCAAATAAATAAATAAAATCTTTAAAAAAAAAAAAATATTCGATTCTTGCTGAAGTACCCGACTTTCTGGTTGACCCCCTCTTGCTCCCCACCTCCCTAATGAAGCAGAAATGTGATGTAGGGTATGAGAGGAAAATCTGAGAACTGGGGATACAGAGACTAAGAAGATACCTTCCCTATCTTCAGTCCTATTATAAGGGCTGCAAGACAAGTGAGTGCAGAGTGCTCCAGAAGGTTCCCAGTGTGGCAGGGAGGATGGGGAAAGGGGGAGAGAAGATGATACTCGAGTGACCAGTACAGAAACGTGGTGGGAGGTATCTCCATTGTACAGTTGAGGAGGTAAGGACAGAAGTTTAAGGACTGACCTCACTGTCACAACCGCTCATTGGAGAGGCTCGAATTCGGACTCTGCATTTCTCTAGCCTAAGATTTTGCTCCGAGATAAACTACTGTATGAAAGATAAGCAGGTCATTACGTTTTATCCATTGCTTCGTGAGATTGCAATTGTATGCGTGCTAAAAGTGAAAGAAGCAAATAATTACGTGAAAGAAGCTCTTTTTTGGAATAAAACAAAAGCTAGTGTTCAGCATAATGAAAAATTCGACTTTTCGAGAAAACCATCTTATTTTTGCTGGTATGCTAAAAATTGTCACATATTTTTTAACGTCTTTTCTGCTAATAAAGTGTTGTCCGAGATGCAAGATTAATGCTGATGTGGTTATACTTGTATATTTGGTTAGTACTCTGGAGGTTTTTTCCCTGCTGTTGAGAAGCTTCTTCTTTCTTCCTTTCTTCAATATAAATATCAGGTGTAAGTGAGAGAAAGTTAGCAGATAGTATTTAACTCAAAGATATCCACATGCCATATACTCCAGAGACGGTAAATTGATTTTACGTATAAAAATCTTTTTCTGCAGTGTGTTACTTGTACCAAAGCAAATTATCTTGCCAAGACACTAAAATCCATGATTTTGTTTCATCTGTGTAGCTATAGATCACTTTAAATTAAAGATCACCTAAAATTTGGTCTCAGTCCCTCAACAAATATCAATTTTGTCTTTACCTATTTTGATTCCTGATGGCCTAGAAGAATGCAGATTAAAGTGTTCTTTAAGTCACTTCCTTTTCTCAGACATTTTCGTTTTAGTTTTATCTTAATGGCATGTATTTCTGTGATAGAAAAAAGAATATTGACAGACTTTAACTAGGCAAGTTAAAGAGTTTATGTGGCCTCAACCTCCTTGTAAGTAAAAAGAGGTTGAGCTCTTAATTCCCTTCTTTCTGTAAGATTCTATGATTCAGGATTTTGTTTCAAGTAATGCTCTCTGCCTTTAGTAGGTTGAAGATTAAATAGAGAGTTGTTGATGGATCAAAGCTAAAAAAATCATGAAGAAATCTTCACGTGTGCACTTACCACACATTAAGTTATCGGGTGTGACAAATCTGGAGGCTTCTTACATCCTTTTGTTTCCTAGCCAGAAGATATCAGAAGTAATCCGTATTCAGGTTTAAGTGCATTTCATGAGATTTGACCATAGAATGATAAGTGTACCAGCTTGTCACAGGCTCTCAGTTGGCAGACAATAAATGATTGTTGAAGTTAACTTAGGCATATTTTGATTCATTTGCTGAGTTGTACAGCATTTCTAAATGCAAGGCCAAAAATTTTTTTCGAAACTAAGCCCGGGAAGGGATATGAATGCATAAAGACTTATATGCATATGTTTATGGCAGCTTTATTTTAATAGCTAAAAACTAGAAACAACCAAATGTCTTATCAACTGGTGAATGATTCAGCAAAATGTGGTACATTCATACAGTGAAACACTACACAGCACTAAAACCGAACAAACTACTGGTACATGCCACGACAGCTAGGGATCTCAGAAGCATTATGCTAAATGAAAGACATCAGACAGAAGAGACTACATACTGTATGGTTCCATTTATAGGAAATTCTAGAAAAGGCAAAGCTATGGGGACAGAAAGCAGATCAGTTGTTGCCAGGGTCTGGGGGTAACAGGAAAGCACTGACTAGAATAAGGCACAAGGATGATTTTTGGGGTAATGGAAATGTTCTCCATCATTTCAGTGGTGCTTATATGAATGTGTGCATTTGTCAAAACTCAGCAAATTATATACTTGAAATTGGTGACCTTTATTCAGGGTACATTGTACCTCAATTTTTTTTTTCAAGTTTTTATTTAAATTCTAGTTCGTTAACATGCAGTCTAGTATTAGTTCCAGGTGCAGAATTTAAGGATTCATCACTTACACACAATACCCAATACCCCACATCCATTTAGCCCTTCCCCCGACCTCTCCCCTTCCCCTCCAGCAAGCCTCAGTTTGTTCTCTGTAGTTAAGAGTCTGTTTTATGGTTTGCCTCTCTTTTTTCCCCCTATATTCATCTGTTTTGTTTCTTAAATTCCACATGAGTGAAATCCTATGGTATTTGTCTTTCTCTGACTGACTTATTTCACTTAGCATAATACCTCTAGGTCCATCCATGTTTTTGCAAATAGCAAGATTTCATTCTTTTTGAAGACTGAGTAATATTCTATTGTGTACATATGTGTAGACCACATCTTCTTTATCCATTCATCAGTGGATGGACATTTGGGCTCTTTCCATAGTTTGGCGATTGTTGATAATGCTGCTGTAAACATCAAGGTGCATGTATCCCTTCAAATCAGTATTTCTGTATCCTTTGGGTAAATATTTATACCTCAAATTTTAAAACAAACAAACTTAGGGTGATATCTTGAATGACTTAAAAGTGACTACTTCAGCTGGGGAAATCATCACTTTAAAATTTTGAACTTTGAAAACTTTATTTTTAATTCATGGTAAAAGATACTAACAGTATTTGTTTTTATGATGAATCGATACAAAAGTTTGACCCCAAAATGTGTTTGTATAGAAAATGGTAAATGATCAACTTGCTTTAATATCTCACTGCATTTTTGCTTTCTCTTTGCCTCTCTGCCCAACCTAGAAAAACTAATTGAGGGACTCAAATCTCCTGACACTTCTCTCCTGCTCCCTGACCTCTTGCCTATGACAGACCCTTTTGGTAGCACTTCCGATGCTGTAATTGGTAAAGTCGTCATCTCTGTGTCTTCAGTCCTGCATGATATATGTGTCTGTTTCAAGAATGATCACTAACTGGTTAGCAGGTCCCCAGTGGATAGCCCTGCGGAGGAGTGGAAAGCACCCCAAAGCCTCCTTTAATCTTATTTGTTACCACCCCAAAGGAAGTGTTTTCTCTGCCTTCCAGGGGTCCCACACTGTTATTTTTGCTTTTGCTTGATAACCTGAGATGTCTAGAGGGACTTTTTTATGAATGAGGAGGAATGGGAAAAATTCACTGTTAGTTACAAAAGCTTCGTGAAGGAAGTCAGTTTCGAGCTGGGACCTTACCTTTAGCAGATTCTTCTTTAGAAGGCCCCTGTATGTGCCACGTATCTGTAACAGGAAACACTAGCCCCGGGGTGAAGCCCTACGAGTAGAATCCAGGCAAAGGGCTTGGTCCGCTCCGTCTGCTTTTGCCCTGTGCTCCTACCGCAGGGCAGGCAACACCTGCAAGATGGCCAGGGCCCCTGTCCTCTGGGGCCCATAGTCCTCGAACTCAGGAAGGCCATGAGCCGAGAGAGAGAGATGGGCCTCCAGCGAGGCGTCAGCGCGGAAGACCTCCCAGCTACATCAGGGGCGGGATTTGAGATGGACCTGTGTCCTTTGCGAGGCACAGAGGATGTCTGCCCCCAGGTTTATCCCTTAAGAAAAAACAAAATTGCCTTAAGATATTACAGTGCCTTTCAGCCTATGTCTTCTGACACGGAAGAAATCTCCTGGGTGGCCCACGTTCTGCATTGATCTATAAAAACTGAGACCAAGACTCGTCAGCGCGGTTAACCCTGCACATGCATGCTCAATCAGGGAAGCCCAGCCAGCAGACAGACAGTAACTTCTCACACTGCCCATCTTGCCCGAGACTGGCATTTGAGAGCCCCGTAGAAGAAAGCCTCCACAGAATTGTCTAAAGAACCTTTTGACTCCTCTTCCCTTACCCTCTGTTCTCCTTTCTTAATGCTCTGTTACAAAAGAAAAGGCTGATGTTGCTGTTGAGAGTCTCATACCAGGACTGGAGCCCCCAGTGCCCCAGCGCCTTCCATCTCAGACGGAATCTGTGGCCTCGAATCGCACAGGTCAGTCAGGTCTCTCTGCAGCTGTGGGGACCGTTCACTGTGGTGGCCGTCACGGTCAGCCTTTCCACCTGCAGCAGGTGGTCCTCTTCTTTTGCAGCCTGCTCAGTTGCCCCTAGAGCCAGGTGCCCCTAGGGCCAGGTGCCCCTAGAATGAGTTACAGCCCCAGCCTCTAGAAGTTGAGTGATACGGTTCCATGCTGAAGAGCAGAGTACTTTTTGGAGCCATGTTCTTTGTAGAGTGATACTTGGACTTTCTCTGGTTACGGTATTTCGTTATTCAAGATTCTTTTCACTGGTGTCAGGTTCCCTGCACCTCCTTCCCTAAAAAACTCTGCTGAGCTGCAAGGATGACCTTAACTCCTCCAGGGTTTCTGAGCTGTCTTTCCACCAAACGGTGTTAGTAACTTCGTGGAGCTCAAGCTCTGGCTGTTGATGTTCTATTCCCAGCCCAGTGCTTTTGGCCTGTATAGATGTTTTTCTGTTAAATTGTAGGCAGACTTGAAATCTTCCCTGGTCCAGCATTGTTATTACCCTAATATCAAACTTCACTCTTAGTTGAATTGCTTAACTGTCCTAAATCCAGAGTTGATAGCCTCCATTTTTATTGAGTCCATAGTTACCTTGGTAAAAGTGTCTGATTTCCTACCTTGGGACAGAAGACAATTGGAAGTCTGGGAACTATGAAAATAAATTCAAGGAGGTGGGGAAAAAATGAATATAGAAGGCGAGATGGTTCCTTTCCCTTGTGCTTACTTGACTTGTCTAAAACTTTCCCAGAGAACAATTTACATGTTAAAATGCTTGAACTCTGCATTTTGTCTTCTTTCTGTTCCTTACCTAAAAGTAAAATCATGTGTTCAGAAGAGCAATTCAAATTTAAAGTAAGAAACAAGATCATGTTATTTTGAATGGGAATCTGGTGGAGATCTAGAATATGCTGTTTGATCACGTCATTTTCTGCTAATAATAAGCCAGGGACAATCCCCTCCTAGTCAACTTCGATACCTCATCCTATAGTACCGTTTCCCCTGAATGTTTAGGGAAAGTTAAATGAAACTCTTTAGTCTCAAAGCCCTTTTTCCCAAGCGGCATTTGCTGAGAACTGAGTTGCTAGTGTTCTTGGCATCCAGACCGCATATTTACTGACCCAGCAACCTCTGAGCAAAGAAGCGTTCCATTTTTATATGTTGATGTTAAGAGGAATCTAGAAATACATGTTTCTGTCGATGAAAATGCTGGGGCCTTACGGTGTTCCTTGTGGTTTCCTTTCTCCCGCCTTGGCTTGTACGTATGACATGTAAATGCAGTAACTTCAAGGCTAAACTCTAATCTCATGATATTGTGTGTGCCATTTAATGCCATCACTGACCTGGGATGCTGTCAATCTGGACTCAGATTCTCTCACCGGGGAAGATTCCCTGATTGATGGCTCCCTGCTTTCTAACCCTACTACTGACCTTCTGGAAGAGTTTGCCCCCATAGCGATCTCTGCTCCAGCCCATAAAGGTAAATGCTTTCCTGTCCTCGGGCTCCCACGTGTCCTTCAAGGAGAACTGAATGACTCCTGAGGATTTTCCTTACCGAAAGTCTTTGCCAGTGAAGTGTTCTCACCCCCTCCTTCATGTAGAAAACTCTAGTTTGTACTCTTAGCCTCTGTGTTACAATCCCGCTCGGGAAGAGTGCCTCCTAAGGCTTAGACAGCAGATTGGCGGAGTCATTGCTTTCTGGCAGCTGCGGGGACTGCAGATACTCCGTGTTCTCCCTGTAAGGCAGAGCTCTGTGCCTTTGCAGTCAGTGCAAGTAGATGCTTGAGTCAACTGTCTACCGACTGACCGTTGTCACTACTATACTTGTTAGCCTCAGACCTTTAAATTGTTTCATCAAATCTGACTTCAAGTGTTTGGGTAGTGATTGCTCAGTAAAGAATCAGGCATAAGAAAAAAAAAAAAAAAGAATCAGGCATAAGTCCTCAAAAGTCAGTCTTCGAAGACTGAACTTAGAAGAGTTTTAAATTTTGAGTCATGAGTGATTACTGGATTTCTCTTTCTCATCTACCATTTTCATTTCTTAGTCCCGGGTTGATACCTGTTTGAAATGCTGCTGGTCAGAAGGAGCTTGAGTTGAGCTCTCTTTAGTGAGCCCTTTGTAAAAGGGACAGACGGGCACAGGAGGCAGGCATTCACTAGACTTCTTTCCCTACTGGGGTAGGGAAATTGGTTTTCTGGAAGGAGCAGATATATGGAAAAGGAACAGTGTGAGTTTATTCTGAAAGAAATTCAAGAAGGAAGCCTCCCCCCAAGAAGTCTAAAAATAATTAGTCTATGGTTTATGGTGGTATTAGCTGAGTTTTTGTTTTTACTGTTGATGACATTAAAATGATTATGTTTTTATAGAGTGTGTGTTTAACCAATTATGTCTGGCATATGTGTGTGTTAGCAGCGATATGTAATTACAGAGAAGCATCACTTGCAAAGTAGGTGCTCCCCTAGCACTTGCCTGCGGGGTAGTCTTAGTCAGAATGGAGGAGAATATTCTAACAAACTTCTGCTTGAAATCTCAGGGCATGTGATGTTGGGCCCCAACATTCCCTGAGGCATCAGAGTTGATGGGAAGTCTCTTTTCCCCAATCACAGGGCAGCAAGTCCTTTCAGAAGTATTTTATTTGCTTTGTGCATAGCAGTTGCTTCTTTTTTTTTTTAATATTAATTTAAATTCAGTTAATTAACATATAGTGTATGTAGCAGTTGCTTCTTCAAGAGCTACTAATTACCTCCCCTCTGCCCCTGGCTTTGAGTTTCTCGAGTATTGTATTTTAGTCAGGCCTCTGTTTTCTTAATAAGGGAAGATAAATGACTAATTCCTGTGCCTTTGTGAATTACTGACACTGAAGAGATACCTCACAATAATTACAATTAACAGTCTAACCCTTCTCCCTGATCATTTACAAAAGTCTTAACCTGACCAGCTCGAAAGCATTTTTTTTCTGTTTCCCTATTTTCCAGTTTTGCTACTTTTATTTCAAGTCATGAAAATAAGCATTTCACCTTCGAAAACAACAGTGATTGTATAGTTGGGAACTTTGTGCCTCTTACATGTTCTCTCATTTGCTAATCTCTACCTCTGTTGTTTCTGCTTGTGTACTTGCATTCTGTATTAAGCTGCAGAAGATAGTAATCTCATCTCAGGTTTTGATGTCCCTGAGGGCTCGGACAAGGTGGCCGAAGATGAGTTTGACCCTATTCCTGTATTGATAACCAAAAACCCACCAGGTAAGAAAGAGAGGATGCGGAAAAGAGAAGAGCTTGACATCACAGCTCACTACAAAATAGTAATGTACCTAATCTCCAGGAGGGGAAAAAGCATCCACACTTAATGAAGGAAACTGGGGATGATGGCAGTCCTTGGGGCTGAACCAGGATAAGATAGAAATACAGGTCCAGTTGGAGATAGAGTTATCATAAAGCTTGGCTGTGGTGTTTATTTAGAGAGAAGGAAAATATTTAATACTTAGACTAAAACCTGGTTTTTACAAACTATCGAGCCAAAAATAAAGTGGAAAGTTAGTGAAAACTGGAAGGCGTATATTTTTTAAAAAGCAGGGAACATTTTTTTAGCATGATTAGAATAATCTGTAATAAATACTCTTCCTAAAGAGGTTAAGTATGGTGCTTTGATACTTTGCATCTTTTGGACGTTTATGAAGCATCCTTTATCCTCTTTGATGGATTAAAATCATTTGAATGTGCCATGAGACTCTGAATTGCCATGGGACCATCTATGTATTTCTTAAAGCCTGTTTCTGTTGCAGTGGTCTTAGTAACTAATTTCTCCCCAAAGCAAAAACTTACTGATTTTTACTTTGTCAGGGGGATGATTCGATGTTATCAGGAAGTTAGGGCCCAGCCAGCAGTTCTCAGGCAAAATATATCTTCATTTGAGAATAGCATCCTCTTTGCAAGGTGCTCTGCCTCTAGTATGGTGTGCCTGAAGTTTTGGTGGGAGGTGGTGGATACCTAGCTTGTATGTTTAAAAATCAACACGTTAGAGTTTGCAAATGTAAATTGTTGCTTCTCTAGGGTTTGGTTTGGTTTTGTTTTGTTTCTCCTTTGCTTGCTCTGCACACCTAAACCTTAACCCTATGTGTTTTGTACTGAATTCCTATCTCTCCACTTCCAGGTGGGCACTCTAGAAACAGCAGTGGGAGCTCTGAGTCCAGTCTTCCCAACCTAGCCAGGTCTTTACTGTTGGTGGACCAGCTCATAGACCTGTAGCCGGGACCCAGTAGCAGATGCAATTCTGTAACCTTCACACCGTAATACACGTTTTCATTACGGAGTTATAAGAAAAAAGGATTTTTTAAAAAATCTGCTAATAAGGGGCCCTCTGGCCCTTATCTCCTACCCCTTGCCTTCTCCTGTAGAAACGATAAGGAAAGAAAATCACTTTGGCCCTCCAGATATTCCTTGGCCAGTTCCTCCCTGTTAGTTTGCTGTGTTTTCTCATTACCCTTCTTCAATAGCATTATCTTAAATCAAGCGCTAGATGCCATGAGCTTCACCTCTGCTGGAATCAACTCCACCCAAAGCTTAACTGTAACTGAAACTAGTGAATTGACACCTTTGTCTCATTCTTGCTAGGAATGGCCTCCCAGACCAATCCTCCCAGCCCCTGTCTCCTTTGGCCAGATGCTGATGAATGTGTTTCTCTGTTTTTGCTTTTTTTCACTGCTGCATAATCATGAGGACGTGGCTTCTTCAGTTGGTCTTGACTCTGGGCAGTAGCCTGGAGATGGGTGTGTGACTTAAGAGAGGGTAAAACTGACTGACGGATGGGATGTGTTTTTGAAAAGAGCAATTGAGCCCAGCTCTAGCCCACCAGCTTTGACCTTGTTTGATCATAGACTTAGCCAAGGGATTTTACACCCCATTCGACCTGCCCTGCATTCATCCAGCATTCTGGCTTCCATTGAACCGTGATTTCTCAGATCTGGAGACGTGACTGCAAGCACTTGAGATCCTTGGATAAAATGTGTACGTTATATAAAACCCAAGTATTGCCATTCCTTTTCATGTTAACCGCCCCGAGCCGGGATCTCAGAATTAGACCAAAACGAGACAATGGTGGTAATATGATACCTTTTATTAGAAGACTTTTCACTGGGGGGGGGGGGGGATGGGGGAGGGGAAGGAATTGTAGCAGAAACAGATGTATTTTTCTTGTGATTTTTATTTTGAATCAAATATTGTAAATTGTGTATAAATGAAGACGCTGATAGTTCTGTTTCCACTTGGCGTTTCAAGTCTGATATCAGGTGTCTGTACAGGGTTTTGATCCCTTTCCCTTGTATAACTACACAGCAGTCCTACAGTGTAACATATGGAATCATTTTAAGTAGACTTGTGTGTTGCTATAAGCTTTCAGCAGGTCCTCTGTCTTTGTAGAAGAAGCATGTTGTTTATTTTCAGATAATCAGAAATAAGTGTGCTGACGAGCTAGGCACAATTTGATTCTGGCTACTTACCTTTCTTTCTCTCTGATGTTTGAATCGAAGGATGCAGCCAATGAAATATGTTCAGTTGGTTTTCCTTGGCTTCCTAGATTAAAAAGCAAAACAAGGCGTAGTTCCTCACTAACCTTAGAATATTGTTCATAAAATAAATAAAGGACCCTGCACGGACATGACAACATGCCTCATGGTCACCCTCTGTGTATGTCCTTACTCGTTGGAGTGTATTTTTTTTTCCTTCCATAGAAAGCAATTTTATAAAATTGCCCTTTTGAAATGAGGTGAGCACGGAGAAACCCATTGTGGTTCTCTTCTTTGAGTGCCATTTTCCGTGATCAGAAGGGGAAACTCTCAGTTGATCAGATTTGTACAAATAAAATTCCACGCTCATTTGCTTGTTTCTCTATCTAGTACTTTTGTTTCTTCTGCCTCACGTTTGCACTTTAAGGGGGAAAAAAAAGACAGCTGAGCAAGCAAACAACGGCCTACAAAACACGGCACTCTGGAGGTCAAGGTTTGACCCCAGAAATGTGAGAGCAGCCTTTGAAAGGCATCGGAGGAAAAGTCTGAATCTTTCAGTCTTCCTTCTGACTTTAAATACTTCCTGTGCCAGCTGAAACTAGACGAGCTAAGTAAAGCCCTCTATTAGGATAATGGATCATTTCCAAAATTGAGGGAGGCACAACCTTCCTGCTGAAGATAAAAAAAGGTGTCCTTGAAGAGCTCTCCGTGATTGGATAGCAGTGAAAATGGGACTCGGTTTGCCCCTTTATGGACAGGAATATTACTGAAGATCAAAACTGTATTCTTTTTCCTGGACATAGAATGTATAAACTGATGAAGGAAATGTTTATTTTTAAATAAGAACAATGTTTTATGCCTATATTTTCCAATTTGATTTTTGTTCATACATATACATGTTAGAAATATAACGGAATATCTAGTTTCTCAATTTAATTGAAGAAGTGAAGAGTACAGTTTAGAATTTCAGTATCTCTAAATTGTTCCTTTCTTGTATTACCCGTAATCACATTGAGATATATTCTCTAGTCGTCTGGCTCATGAAAGCTTAATGGAGACCGTTAATGAAAATGAACAGACTAGAAGCCAGAGACTGGATGGAGGAAGTCTGAGGGAGATAATGACATGAAATCATCTTGGGTTTACTCTTTAGGAATAGGACCTCAAGGGGAGAACTATTTTTCTGTTCAGTTAGGAATCCATGGGAGCGACTCGGTAAATGGGAGCTCCATTAGTTTAGAGCTTCATCCCTGAGCTAAAAGGGTTTATTTGATAGGACACTAGGGACACTATACCGTCTGATAATTGGGAGACACACGAAACTCTAGACTGAGCCACAAGCGGGATCAGAGAGACCAGCCTCTAGTCCATCCACTTCATCTCACAGGCGTGGGGCCTGAGGCCAGGCCGTGGGAGAAGAGGCCTGGGCAAGACAGGCCCCCTGGGATCCCTCCCTGACCTTTGCCGGTCACCAGCCAAGTAGCCGTCAGCAGGTGCTCCACTTCCAAGAGTGCTTGTTCCTTAGGTATACAGTGATGAGTTTGGACTGGATGGTCTTTAAGCTGTGGAATTCTAGGGTTTTGCCTAAATGTTATTGTGTTTGGGAAGGACTATGAAGGATCTGTATAATCCTGATGTTCTTTAGTTACCTTCTGTAGTTCATACTGTTACTGGAGCAGTATTTACATTTTAGAGAATTATAATGGGCCTTTACTAACTTGGGTGGCTCTTCCTTGGTTATCTGAATAGAAGCCTACATTATTGGACAGTTTGGGATATAGACTTTTGTTTTAAGTATCTAAATATCATTGTTGTTGTTTCTTTAATGGCCCTACCAACAAAACAGTATCAGAAGACTTCAGTTCTTTTAAAATATATAATCAGTGATCCGGCACTTAAAAATGGGCATACTGTAAGCATATGTTTCTGATTTGCTTTAATCCAACGGTGTAAGAGTGGTAACTGTACCAGAACACATCACAAGTTTTTTTTTCCCTTTACAGAATTCAAATAACTAGATCACCAAATTTAAGTCCAAGTATTTTTAAAAACACACAGGACTCAGAGGAGATAAAGTTTAAATGGACACTCCTAACTACAATCATAATTAATGAGTTCTTTAGCAGACATATCAGAATTTTGGCCGCTCAGTGAGTGTTGTTCCTTTCAAAGGCATCTGGTTTTACTTGGGAAGCTAATACTTCCTCTCACGGTGCTGCCTTCATTTAAGTTAAATCTGAAACTACCCCCGTTCCTTAGAAATACCATCAAGGACAGTAATAAGGTGTAAGAAAATCCGTTGAATTACTATCTAATTAGTATTGCTTTCAGCATCTAGAAGTCTGTCCTCTTTCTTGATCTTTTCCCATGACTCCTGGTTCTGAGTCCCATTTAGCTGTTTCCAAAAAGCAAAATCATCGCTGCCCCACCCCCCGCCCCAATGAAGCATGGTTACTATTAAAGACAGTAAAAGGAATAATCCACAAAAAATTAGGGCGCCTGGGTGGCTCAGTGGGTTAAAGCCTCTGCTTTCGGCTCAGGTCATGATCTCAGCGTCCTGGGATCGAGGCCCGCATCGGGCTCTCTGCTCAGCAGGGAGCCTGCTTCCTTCTCTGCCTGCCTCTCTGCCTACTTGTAATCTCTCTCTCTGTATCAAATAAATAAATAAAATCTTTAAAAAAAAAAAATTCCCAGAGAGGACCTTATTATGGAAAGTGACAACAATCAGTCTTAATTTCCTTAATATTCTTCATAAGGGAACTGCCATAATTTCACCTGTCTTTAGTGGTTTAGAAAATGGAAAGATGCAGATTTTAAAATAACCTCTGAAAGAGGTTGTCACTTTGTTCAGTGTCATTTGATATTGAACTTGGCGCTTCCTGAATTAGAATTACAGAACTTGGATTGCTAATAATTATAGGGGAACACACTCAAGAAAAGAACCTGTTTTTCTCAAGATGAAATTTTAGTTTTGTTTATAATACTTTTTTTTCCTGCTCTCCTGGCAAGTAATTGATCATTTTGATTCAAACTAACACAGTTTTCCCCAGGTCAGGAACAGTCTGCCTTCAGCAATTTTAGAGGAAGGAGAAGACCTTTGGGGTTGACCTCAGCCCAGAAGTATGGAGGGATCTGAGTTCGGCTGAGTAAATGCACACTGTAGATACCTTGGGCCAAAGTAAAGCCTCCCATGATGATGTTTGTCTAAATTTCCAGGAGTCTTTAACTTTCTCTGGCTGTAATATTACCAGGATCATGTAGCCACTAACTTAGAGTTTGGGGACAAAAATGACAGGATTGCCCAAAGTACAAACTTAAGCAGATTAGAGGCTGCCAGCCAGAACAGAGGAACTATCAGAGGGATATTTAAAATGAAATCTTTACTGAAACACTCCAGGTAATACAAAGCTATCTTTTCTTCCTCTCTAGAGACTATAATTTTACCAACACAAAGTTAGTCTTTTCATTTTCCACGCTAGTCATGTTCCTGAAATTGGATGTCCTTGGGTTTCTTGAGTCAAAATGAATCCCAGATGGCCTCCCTTTCAAATAATCTGTAATAAGATACTACTTTGTTTATCTTGGGTTTCCTTTCACTAAGGTGGAGGAGGTGGAAGTTCTTTGGGTAATGCTAACTTAGGCAGAGTTACCAAATGGTGGCAGTTGCTTGAACGGAATGCACTCTCTTGGTTCCCACTTTGATGTAGTGTCCTGACTTTCCTCTTTTTCCTCTGAGTATTCTTCATCCTATTGCACATCCCCTTGTCACATGGATGTATATTTACCACAGGTCTTTATCATGCCCTCCCCAAGAAGACAAAGCACACAGAGGTGTGCAAAGCTCCCTTATACAGTAAAAATATGAAATTTAAACATTGCTACGCAAGTATTGTATTAAAAAAAAGTCTGTAAACAATTTATTATGTAAACATACAGGGGAATAAAGACTTATCTGTTCAAACAGGAGCCTGATGTTCACAGATGTAAATATCTTACAATAACTGTTGCTTTCCTGATCTGAAAACGCACTTGTGCAAAAAAGACTTGAACCCATTGTTGAGTGACAGTAAGTACCGGCGCACAAGGAAAGCACAGACACATGCAGAGGACTCTTACTGAGTGTAGCTACCGAGGTTTCCCCTTGCAGTCACGGAGAAGACTCCCGTGAGCCTGCATTTGGTACGACTAGACTCGGGGTTGCAAATGGAGCACAGATTTGCAGCTACCCTCCTCTAATTTGATCCTTCATATACCCAGGCCAGTTTAATAAAACATTTGATGTTGGCAACAGCAGTTTTATGCCCAGGGAGAAATCTCTCTCATTTAATTGCTCCATTGGCTTGAGAGGCACAGCATCACTGGCCCGTGTTGGCTCCCACCAAATCCCTATTCCCCAGTTCTGGGTGTTAATAACCACTGCACATAGGGTAGAACCAAAGCTTTCATTTTAGCATCTAAGCTGAAAGGTCACTGCAATTATTAATTTGATATGCATCTCTTGATTCCCTGATTTGGCTCCAAGAGTGTGAATTTCAATTGGTGCTGCATTTCTGACCTTCTTGGGAAGGGACAGTTTGCTTCTATTTGCCAAATGCATGAGAAGATTTCTCAGTACACCAAGTCTTCATTTTCAGTTTGGGGCAAGAAGTATGTCTTCGCTACTGCTTATAACTGTCATTTCAATTTACAATATGGGGGAAAGTAAAATTCTGGCTGTGCAAGATATATTGCACTAAAGAATATCTAGCCTGGAATTTAAGTCTTCAGATTCTGATTTTTTTGAAAGGACTCTTGATGACTCCCTCACTTGCGTCCATCAGATAAAATCCCCAGGGTAAGCCTACCCCAAATCACTCAGCACTTATGGTTGCTTTGAAAGTTAATAGATAGTTAATGAGCAGAGTTGCCAAGTCATCAAAGAGTTTTGGGGACTCCTTTCCTACTCTGTCAAGCATATGAACTCTAACTGAAATCTGCATGAATTTGGAGCCTCAAAAAAGACTCGTAGAAGTCTCAAAAAGTATGCTCACCCTTAACCTTGCACACAGTCCTACAGGAGAACAAGAAAAAGAAGGGTGTCCTGCCTTCTTGCTTAATTTAATGTGCTAAACCAAAATGAAAAGAGACCTAATCCAGTTTGAGGGGATTAGATCCACATGCCCTACTTTAGGCTTCAGGATAAGAAAGACCCTTGTGCAGCCTGTGAGACCAGGGCCTGGATTGAAGACCTCCACTCCTCAAGAACAACTGGCTGGCTTTCTGAGCTCTGTGGTCACAGGGCGTCTGCTGTGCATGCTATTGGTTGGCTGAGGAATGGGGCCAAGACATGAGGTTAAAGTAGTGCAAATCCTTCTTTGCTAGTAGTCAGACTGTTTGAAACATGTTTACCTAATAGGGCAAGGCCATTTTCACATACAAGGATTGTTCACCTTGAAAACTCATGCTTTCCCTATAAGGACATACATACTCATATTCCAAAAAAGGAGTTGCCAACTAGATTGGCAACTAATTGGCTCTAATTGCCAATAAGATTTAATGTCCATCTTCTGCTTATAAGTTATTTAGACTCTCTCCTTGACCACTTTGTGTCTTGTGCTGAGGGCATATGGGTATCTGTGTTTCCCCCAAACCCGCTGGCCTTCTTGGGTCTCCAGAAGGCCCGGCTTGGGAGAGCAACAAAGGGTGGTTGCTCTCTGCTTTAGTCACACTACACCTTCTTGAAAGAGAATGAAGAGGTTAAAAGACTTGGCCTTCTCAGGAAGATCCTTTAAATGTAGTTTTCCAACCCTAGAAGGCAGATTCATGCTGAAAAATAGAAACCGTTCTGGCCTTGTTTTGAAAACAGGAAACAAGTTTCCCCTTCAGACTCAATGTCACAGTGTTTTTGTGACTGGGCTTGTGAGCTTTTGAAAGTTCTTGAAATTTTAGGTATGGTTTTCCTGTTACCATCAAGGTCCTAGAATATGCTAATTTGGCAGGTTTCCAGTTGACCAAGAACCCACTTTTTAAGTAATTTAGATAGGGGGAGCATGTTCTTCTGTCCTGCCCAGCTCCAGATATGGTCCCCTCTACTTGGTACCTGGTAGTTCTCAAAATGTAATCCAACATTGCAGGCACCCCAAGCGCCCCTGGTTCTGTAGGTGGCTGCTTTTTGGCGTTCTCTGCACACAAATAGATCTGACTGAATTCAATTTAATTTCCCAAAAACACTAACTTTAGTCAAAGTAGTGTCCAGTTTTCATTATTGATCGGTATGGTGCCAGAATTGGTCACTGGCTTGACTAAATTTACCATGTTTCCCCTAAAGATATTTTGCTCTCCCACAGAACCAGCTTGATAACGCCAGCTTTGGGGGTAGTTTTGGAAGATGAGAAATTGTGTCTTAGTTTTGGCAACTGAAAACTCTGTCTAGCTGAGGCTATGAGGCTTGAATGCGGTTCAAGGAGTCTTGGGGAGGGGAGCTTCCATGCCCCTTTGCTTGGCAAATCTTATTTTGGAAAGCCTCTTTGCCCCTTTTCATTTGAATTTCCTCCCAGAAATCACCACCTAAGAATCACCGTGACAGAACTAATGTCATTATACTTGCCTGAGAGGGTATGATTATATCTCTCCACATATACTGCAAGAGAGAAGATGTTCTATTTGCTTCCTAACAGCTGACTAATGCTTTCATATCGCCACGTGGGTGCACATACCAAAGCCGCAACGCAAAGAAAAAAAATGTGTCCTCTTCAAAATCATTTTCTTCAAACAGTACTCAGAAGGCTGTTTGGCACCAGTACAGAATTTCACTTAAAGACTCCTAATTGGAAATTCACTGAATGCATTCAAACTCAGAAAACGAGGGCGACACCGACCTTTTTTGTTTGTTTGTTTCTGAAAACAGTATTTAAGATCAGAGCTGTTTAAAAAGAAGCACTGCTAAAAAGTTCTAGAATTCCGAGAAACATAGTATTTTTGTATAGGATCTTCTAAAATGTTCCAATCTCTCTCTAACATCTCTTTACAATGTCATGTCTCTAAGTGACTGGTTTCCCAATAAACTGATTTTGATGCCGCTTCTGCTGTGTTCTGTGTGCTTAATTCAAGCAGAAACCTTACCAGGGGATAATTGTTAGCAGAAGTTTCTACTAGCTAATGATTTGCCTAGAAGGAGAGAGGGTAACATGGGGAGGGGTTGATGGAATTTCCTCAGTACAGAGGTTCCAAGTCATCTACAGAATCTAAACCACTGTACCGAATGCCTGGTGGGTTGGGAAACCCATGATGAAAATTATCTCTTTACCCCCAACTGCCCTTTCTCTGGATTCTTCTTGCTTAGTTACATATGCCTTTTTCCTGCCCTCTTGCTAACATGTGCCCAATGACATACTTCTAACCTGCTAATATTTCTTGGAAGGTAAGCTCTCTTGCATTCTGATAATTGTCTATTTGATTTTAATAGCCAGAGCACCCTGAGGCACGTCTATCTAGCTAGAAGTAGACTAGTATATTATATTAGAGTTTGCAAATATTTCTACAATTAACCCATGTATTTTACTCCTTCTGCTTAAAGAACTTTATGATAGATTCATTTAAGCAGAGGAGATCTTCCCTGACTTAGAAGACTGAAAACAAAATTCTGCAGCAACTCCAGTTGAAGGTGATTTACTTAATATGATTTTTGACTATGTCTCCTCCCCTTCGAAAGCACCTTCAGTATTGGCATTTGGGGCACTCTTGTGCTCTTTGAGTAGTGCTCATGATGTAAATCTTGCATTTATCAAGCAGCCGTGCTCTGCTGCTCTTGGGAGTGGGAATGGGAGGTGGGGTTTGGGATTGAGAGTCTGTCCTCAGAAACAGGCAGTGTGGAGCACATGACCACATGTCAGATACTCAATTGCATTTGTCCCCAGACAGTATTTGTGCATAATCCAGAACTTCCACGGTGTATGTGGAGCTGAGCGACTGGGTTTGTTTTCATTCCATCCTGAGCCAGTGCCAGGTAGAGCAGGAGGCAGTGCCTGGCCCCACAAGTAGGAGCCTCGTGTAGTCGTGCCGAATGTCTGTGTGCCTAACATCTTCATCTCCTTTCCTGTACGTTGTGCCTATCATGTTCCAAAATGTGAGACAGTGACTGCCTGTGTTCCAGTTTGTGTGCCGTTTCCTTGCCTGACTTTTATTTTTCTGTTTTTCCTTTTCCATTTCAACCTTTATTATTTGGTCCCACGATGTTTCTGCCGCGGGTTGACCATTTTAAATGTTCCGAGGAGAGCTGAACTGATCTGTGCATTAATTCTGCATTTTGTGCTTTCCTAGGTCTGCAGAGAGAGCCCAATCCCTGTCCTGTAATAACTGTAGAGCACTTTAAAGACTCAGCGGGTGTTAAAGGCCTTCCCCTGTATCCAGACCCCTCCAGAGTACCTGGCACGAAAACTCAGAACAATTTAGAATCTGACTACTTGGCCCGAGATGGCCCTTCAAGCAACAGTTCCTTCCACAGCAGCGAAGAGGAAGGGACTGATCTCGAGGGGGACATGCTGGACTGCAGCGGGTCTCGACCCCTCCTCATGGAGTCCGAAGAAGAGGAGGAGAGCTGCAAGCCTCCCCAGGGCCAACTGGGGGGAGCTGTTCCGCTCGCTCAGCCGGCACTCTCTACTGAGCAAGCAAAGGCAGGCCAGGGCGCCCGAAAGAGCCAGTTCCCAGCCCTCCCACAGCCAGCCACGGACGGTCTCGGGGAGCCGGATGTTTTTGCCACAGCCCCCTTCCGGAGCTCAAGGGTGCCAGCTGATGACACGGACATTTTCTCCAAAGCCCCGTTTATCTCCAAGGGCGGCGCGGCTCCTTCCCAGCCAGAGGAGGCGGACGTGTTCTTGAGAGCTCCTTTTACCAAGAAGAAGAGCACGGAGGAGTTAACGGTTGCCCAGGGCGCTTCCCAGGAGCTGCCTGTGCAGGCCGGTCTCCTCGGCCAGACGGACGATGTCCCGCTGCTCCCCGGCCTTGAGAGGGCGCTGTATGCGCCTGTCTGCGCTCAGTACCCCGTGGCTGCTTTTGTCCAGCAGTCTAACCACCCCTCCCATTCTGTACAAGCAGCGGACCATCTTGACAGCATCTCTCCCAGGGGATCCTCCCTGGAATCTGGGGGCCATCCTAGTGACAGAAACAAAGGACCTCAGCCCCAGAAAGAAGCCGTCTCAGGCCCCGTGGCTGGCAAGCCATTCCGCCCCCAGTCTTTATCCAAATATTCCCGTCACTATAACCCAGAAGATGAGCCGAGTCCAGAAGCCCAGCCCATTGCTGCCTACAAAATTGTTTCCCAGACCAACAGACAGTCGATAGCTGGCTCTGTTTCCATCACATCCCTTTCCTCCAGGACTACGGAGCTGCCAGCAGCGGATCCGTTTGCTTTAGCACCCTTTCCTTCCAAATCAGGCAAGCAGAAACCTTAGGAGCGATACCCGGGCCTTCAGGCCTCTGTCTGTACCCCACCCTGAGTACCCACCACGTCACTCCCAGCTGAGCCTGTCTCAGAAGAAATACACCAGTTATTATCTCTCAGTTCCCCACGTCCGAGCAGAATGTCTGCGGACAAAACACCTAGTTGCGGTGATACTTAGTTGCAACCCCTTTAAGTTATGCTCGTTTCTTTTGTTTGTATTGATTTATGGATTTCCAGGCATTTCCATCTCCACCTCCACCCAGAACTCTGCTCTCTTTTTTGGCCTCAAGACCGTTTAAATCCAGAAATACTTCACCCCAACCCCAGAGGGGCCATGTTACTGAATTTTTTTTTCCCCTGCACTTCCTGTTCTGAAGTCTTGTCCATTGAGGACTCAAGCTTAATCCCTTCAGGACTTGACTTAATGCTCTTGCAAGGGGATATTCATGGAAAGAAATGCAGGATAAAAATCCTGCAAATCAAGAGGAAGTGTAATCCTGCAGATACTAGTCATTCCTGTAAAACCACCAGCTCTACGAAGGATTCTCTGGATCTGTTTCTGAGTCTTTATGGGCCAGGCTGGCCTCTCACACATGAGTGTTTGCAGGTGTGTAACCTGTGTCAGATCCTTTCCTGTGTAGAAATGCAAACAGATGAGATATCTGTGCTCATGTTGAACAGTGTTGAGCCTTCCCACGCCTATGCTTTTTAAATCACTGTGAGTGCACAGGTTGTGTGTGTGTGTATGTATGTATGTACGCGCATGCACGCGCACAGGTGCGCATGTGCGTGCAGGAAGCATTTTGCCTGTAGGTAAATCCTGTCTCACTATGCCTACCTCCACAACCACTCATTTACTGGCATTTGTCTCCTGACCTAACTGATTTGAGCCCTGTTTTTATTTAGTTGTGTCTTGTGGCAAAATCGAATCCATTGGAAGGTGTAGGAGAATCCTGCTGTAACTGAGGTTTCATCGAGTAGATGTTTTCCTCCCAAATTTGCTATTAACAAATTCCATTTACATGGCCTTTAAAAATTATGATTTTTCCCCCCTCTCAGAACAATAGAAAAAAAGCATCTTGTCCCAATTCTAACCATTGGGTATGTGGTCTTAGTAATATTTTAAAGTACTTAAAAACCTTAGGTCTGAATACTCCAGACTGTCATGGAATTAATCATGAGACTAGGCTACAAATTAGATTTGCATATTTGTTTGTGTTTTCCAATTCCTTGGTACCTTTCTCCACTGCCTCTTGAGGAAAAATAAATCTGAGACATGTAAATCAGTTTGAGAGAAGAGTAAAGAGCTGAATCAACTATCCATGAAAATCTTTCAATTCTCTGTCCTCTAGATGTTGAAGTAGGCCAGATAGATGACTGACTGACTTGTGTTTTTGAAATGTCTTCTATTTCTGGAAAGATCTGGCTCATTCCTGGCTTTTCCATACCCTTTATTATTAGTGCCTTAAGGTGAAACTTGTGTCTCAATGGGAAGGTCTCTGCTGAGGAAGTTCAACTTAATGGAAAGATCTGCTGCACCGTGTTTCAACCTGAAAGCTTCCAGTGACTTGTAATCGATGTCAGTAATGTCTCCATTAGCTGGAAAAGTTGGGAGAGTTGCTTACCAAACCAGACTCATGATTTAAGAGTTGGAAATCCACCCAAGAATCAAGCCAGAATACCAAACTCTATTGCAGCTGATTAGGTGTCATTTGAAATTCAGGAATCTTGGGGGTAGAACAGCAACTTCTCAAGACATTTTCTAGTTTGGTCTCCACCTATTTCAAACATCCAGGTTAAAAGATAAATACTTGGCACTGCATCAGGGCTATCGGTGATGGTTTTACAACTGAGGTTTCAACCACTCCAGTGGTCTTTTCAACTCCACCAGTCTTTTGCTTTGGTGAATGTTAAATGTTCCTTCTGAGACTTTGCTTTGTTCCCCATGATTATTTCTGATTTCTTTTGTGTAACGTGGATGCAAAATCCTTTCTCCAGTTGAATAAATAGTTTGGGCTAATGCATATGGAACTTTGTACCCCAGCCTCTTCCCTTGGCCATTATCAAGTAAAGCCCTCCGAGGCAGGAGCTAAGAGGATAGGAATAGTCAGGGAGAGTTCTCACCCCAAGTCAGGAACTCTTCAAATGGAAAGTCATTCTCATTCCCTCTAACAAATATTCAGGATTACCTCTGTAACAGCCCTGCAAAATGTCTTTCCTTTGGTTATTTAATCACTTCTTCCTAATCAAGTAGGCTTTTTAGCTCTCGAGGTAAAATCAATAAAATCATGGTGATTTTATCACATTGTTGAATCATTTGTCAAGCATGGGCTTGTAACCCTTTTTTATGCTCACTGGAGAGGTATGATGGATGGAGACTCTAAATACATTCTTTTAAGAGAAGTGAACGTAAACACATGCAAATCTCTTGTGTTCTTAGTGATGCATGAAAACTTTTGACTATATTACATTAATTGTCAGCTAATAACTAGTAAATTCTGCACTGATCTTTGGATCATACAGGGTAAATGCAGCATTTAAAGAAAAAATATTCTTGCCAGAGGCCATTCTAAATCTGGAATTCTAGAAAATTTAGTGTTAAGGGAATTAGGAGTGCTCAGGGTGCTTTGAATTAGTAGCAAACGCATGCATTCAACAACTATATTGCGACAGGTTAACATTAAGGAGAAAAAGAAGATACATAGTCAGCAAAATGCTACACCCTTTAGTTTTATGTGTTATTTGCTTTACACATCTGATAGGGAATGCAAGAACTTGTGACTTTTCATTTCAGTGTAGCACAGTGAGCCGGAATATATTTAGATACAAAGCATTGAACCCACAACATGCACTGATGAATTCTTTTAAAGAATCTGTGTTAAATGACTAACAGGCACTATTGAATTAATGAAGTTATATTATGTGTGGTGGAAAATACACACCTTGAGCTCACATATAGCCCGTTAGGCTCCCAGTCCTTGTTAGATTGGAAGATGGAATGAACAAAAACTTGATGCAGAAGCAGATGCTGGGGGCGCCTGGGTGGCTCAGTGGGTTAAAGCCGCTGCCTTCGGCTCAGGTCATGATCTCAGGGTCCTGGGATCGAGGTCCGCATCGGGCTCTCTGCTCAGCAGGGAGCCTGCTCCCTCCTCTCCCTCTGCCTGCCCCTCTGCCTACTTGTAATCTCTCTCTCTGTGTCAAATGAATAAATAAAATCTTAAAAAAAAAAAAGAAGAAGAAGCAGATGCTGGGCAGGACCTAAGGAAATCTAGGTCATAAATTCAATTTCATTTTGGGCTCCATCATTATCAATTTGAAAATTTCGTATGCGTAGATGTGTGTACATGTTCACGTGCCCATGTTAGGTCTGAGTTTAATCTGGCAACCAACATTTCTTGAAACTTTCAAGAAAAAATACCAGCATCTTTTTGGCCCATTTAGTAAGTTTTAGAGTGCAGGTACATCAGTGTTTTAAACTATTGGGTGAACATTTCACTGACTCATAAAGTAGGAGATTGCAGTTTTACTTAAATGTAATCACTGGAGTAATCTGACAATACAAACTGAATCATGCTGATAAAGAAAAATCAGAACATATGTCATATAATATGTATGCATTTTATTAAATAAGATTTTATATGAAACTGCAGAAGGGTAAGATCCAACTCATTCTCTAGCAGGAAGGATACAACTTAAAATGGAGCCAACTTTGGTGCCTTTAATAAAGAAAAATGTTATTATCGGCTGTGTCTTTGGAATTGAAATTGGAGAACACATGCTAGTCAACTCTGGAATGGCTGTTGGTCGCATAGATACAGTCTTATTTGAGAAATTTGGAACTCGGATCATTTAATAAAAGGTACATAGGATTGCTGCTGGAAAGACCGCAGCTTCTAAAGAGGTAGAAGCACTTTGTAAATGCCGAGTCACCCCTGCCTGATGGGAGTAAACACGGGGATTTTAAATGGAATCATGTACTTGAAATTCTTCGTTTTTCAATGCTTTTGTCAACAACTACTTGTTTCTGGTTTTTTTGGTTTGTTTGTTTGTTTTTACACCATCAGAACACTTGCAAACTTGTGAAGTTCACTTAAAGATTTCAAGATGCTTGAAAATAAAAGAAAGTAGTATCTGGTTGGGAATTGTTTCTGTGTTCTTTTGCTACAGAATGAGTCTTCTAGGTTGCTGGAAACAGCTAGCTGCCTCAGCTTAGATGTAAGAACGCACACTGGCAGTGTCTTGATTCCCCAGGTGGCACCTTGCTCTCTCACTTCCCTGCCTCATTTGTACCTTGACCTTTATTAGGAAACAGGCCTCCCTCCCGTGTGGTCTCCAACATCCCATCACTAAAACACTACCAGAACACTACCAGCTCTTTCCTGCTGCTTCTCTACTCCTGCAAGTCTTCCTGGCTCACCTTCCTTGTTCCTGCTCCCACTTCATTTCCTCATTTAACATTCCCCTACTACAGCCATACCAATAAATGGATGATGAGAGGTATGACTGAATGATCATGTCAATTTTTATGCGCCTTTGTTATTGTAAACATTTTCTGCCTAAGTTTCAGCTTAACCTGTGATAATCTCACCACACTGGAATAATTCCAAATAAGAATGAAATGGCTCACCTTCCCCATTTCTTATGGACCAGAAGAACAGATGAAGAAAAGTTGGCAGAAGTCCACCCTTACTCTGGAGACACAACCCAAAGGCATCTCTCCACCGTGATCTAACACAGGCCCAATGTGCCCCAGAATGCAGGGGTAAGTTTAGGTATGAAAGGACTCTGGAATAGCTTGTAAAAATAGCTAACTGTTAACCAGCACACTGGTGGCTTAGTCTAGTATTCCCAGAACTTGGAATTATGTAAGAAATTTAGTCTGAGCTACTTCCCGGCAGTCTCAATGTGGGTGACACTGTTTAGAGTTTATAGTAATATTTTGTTCTTGAAATCAAATCAACGTTCTCCCTATTGCATTATGCTAGAACTATATATACATATTAAAGGTATCTGTTGGATTCCTTTGGGCAAGTAATTGCAGAAAGGGCTTTTGTTTTTTTTTTTTGCAGAAGTGGTTTTTAACAATGTCAGTTATAAAGTCAGACTTTGGGAGTGAGAGAGGACACTGTAGCCTTTTCACTCTGAAATGGCAAAACAGTTGTATTCTCTGAGTCTACCAAAGACTCCTGTTTGAGGATTGTGAATGGAGAGGGTGTGTGTGTGTGTGTGTGTGTGTGTGTGTGTGTCTGTGTCTGTGTCTGTGTCTGTGTGTCTGTGTCCTCATGCTTTCTGCCATGGTGTTAGGACCTCCTTATGAAGGCATCCAAAGAGTATCAAGTGGTAACAGTAGGTAGCTGGCTTGAGTGAATTCAGTCCCATTTGCCAACAAATCAGAGAACTGGAGTTGTTCTAGATAAAGGTGAGGGAAATCAGCCATTGCCTTAGCCTGTTTCCACAGTAAACATTCTCTTCTCATCCACAAGGATGCAAGTCAGTAGGGTTTAGCCTGAACCCCTGGCTCATGTGTGGTGGTGGACTGGCAGTAGTGACCAGAACAGCACAAGGCCTGCAAGGTGTTCCTTTGAAAGAGAAAATGTTTGATGTCATTTGTTAGGGCACAGAAACCAAATAAAGGCCAAGGACCATGCTCATTCCATGGAGAAGAGGTGAACTCTGCTGACAAAACGTTTTGAGTTGACTGAATGAGGAAGTCGACCCAGCCGTAAGGAATACTGAGGTCATCAGACCCCAGGAAACAGTATGTGCACACAATCTCAAGGGCTGTGAAGATGGGAAAGGAAGGGAAAAGGACATTTATAAAGTCAATCTTAATAGTTTTTGTGATACCTCTTATCTGCAGACTATTGGATTTATGTTATTGCACTCTTCGTGTGATCTATCTTATGTATCTGATAGTTCTTATGAATAATTGTTTTGAGTTGTAAACTCTTATACACTTTATTAAAATGGACCTAATAAAAGTAAATGATTTATATTTTGTATTATTTCTTAAGTGAGATCTTTCTAGGATTGAAGGGTTCCATAAGCGCCTTTTACAGTACCAAGCCTAGTCTTGTGTTTTTTTTTTTTTAAAGATTTTATTTATTTATTTGACACAGAGATAGAGATCACAAGTAGGCAGAGAGGCAGGCAGAGAGAGAGAGGGGAAAGCAGGCTTTCCGCTGAGCGGAGAGCCCGATGCGGGCCTCGATCCCAGGACCCTGAGATCATGACCTGAGCCGAAGGCAGAGGCTTTAACCCACTGAGCCACCCAGGCGCCCTAGTCTTGTGTTTTTAAGTTTCAAAGAAAAATGGTTAGCTGGTTGGTTGGTTTCCAATGCCAGCATTGTTACTTCCTGAGACCTACTTTCCAGTCTAGATGTTACATGGAGACATAAATGAAATAATAAGACAGCGGGGCCATAAAGACTGAGCCGAAACCACAGAGCTCCCTGCTATTGTGAACTTTACTGTGAGCTCCTAAAATATGTTAATCTGAATATGACCTGCATCAGTATTCAGTCGTTTTCTCTTTAAAGATTTTATTTATTTACTTACTTAATTTGACAGAGAGAGAGCAAGCACAAGCAGGCAGAATGGCAGGCAGAGGAAGAGGGAGAAGCAGGCTCCCCACTAGGCCAAGAGCTCTACATGGGGCTTGATTCCAGAACACTGAGATCATGACCTGAGCCGAAGGCAGACACTTGACTGAGCCACCTAGGCACCCCCAGTATTCAGTCTTTAAAAAAAAACAAACAAAGAAATCCCTTAAGAGAGACCAGCATTACTATAACAAATTAAAGAGAGAAGTCTTGGAAACAACAAACAAAAAAACCCAGACTCTTAACTACAGAGAATTAACTGGTAGTTACCAGAAGGAAGGTAGTTGGTGCATGGGTGAACTAGGTGAAGGGGATTAAGACTTCTCTCACCTTGATGAGCACTGAGTAATGTATAGAATTACTGAATCAGTATATTGTACACCTAAAGCTAATATAACACTGTACATTAATTATACTGGAATTAAAATAAAATTTAAAAGTACACAAGGTAGGGTGCCTGGGTGGCTCAGTGGGTTAAAGCCTCTGCCTTTGGCTCAGGTCATGATCTCAGGGTCCTGGGATCAAGGCCCGCATCGGGCTCCCTGCTCAGCGGGGAGCCTGCTTCCCCCCCTCTCTCTGCCTGCCTCTCTGCCTACTTGTGATCTCTCTCTCTCTCTCTCTGTCAAATAAATAAATAAAATCTTTTTTAAAAAAAAAAAGTACACAAGGTACACATGCAAAGAAAAGCCTTGGGGAGAAATGAATTATACCTATGAATCTTGAAATCCATAATGTGAGAGAGAACTTGCCTGCTTATTTCCTCTCCAAATTTGAAAAAATAACAGTAATATTTGGGCTTTAAACGAGTTTTGACATCCATCATTCAGGGAGAATTGGTAGAGGGCTGAGTTCAGGTCTGAGTTCAAGCTGGTAATGGTGTTCACAAAAGATCCAGGGATCCAGAGAGTTCTGGTATGATACACATGAGTAAAACCAAAGTTGCCTTCTTTTTCTAAAGATTTATCTAAGATCTGATTCATCTATCTTTAAATATATGCCCCACCTCATTCTATAATGTGAAGTTCCTGTGCTTTTTCTGTTTCAAGTTATCATTAACCAAGAGTAGAGTCTTCCTTGTCTGTGACTTGGAGTGCTCTGGGGGAAGCATCACTCCCACTGAAGTAGATTCAGGAATCCAAGCCTTCTGCAAATGTAGATGGACTCACCTTCAGTGACTTAGCTCTGTCTTTCTCGTAGGGAGAACCAAACTTAGCAGCTCCAGCTCCCACAGGGTGCTATCATTTGCATTCACCCTTTTGTGGCTCATTTTTGCCAGCCCTGAGACTGGTTAATAAGAGACCAGCCAGGGAGGAGGTATCCTTAGATCACCCCCTAATTGAGAACCAAATGAGAAGAACCAGAGTGAGATCCAGAGAAAAGCCATGAGCAGATGATTTAGACCTTTCCTTTGGATTTGGAGACAAAGATCTTTTCCCTTCCATCTTAAGAATTTTTCCTTGCGTTCACCTCTCCTTATATTAGGGTAATAAGATCTAGAGGGCTTCATTTAGCATCTCTATATGGAAGAAGACAAGTAATTCAACCTGCTTTTATGTAAGCTTAGCCCAGAGGCCCAAAAGGAGTCCAAGCATTCTCTATAGAAGACGGCCCACTTCTCTAGCACCAAGGTTTTGGGACCAAGATCATCACTAGACAGGGAATTCCCCAAGTCACATATGGAGAAATTAGTATTTCTACCAGATCTCCCCAAGAACATCCTGTTTTTGAGCAGGACCTTTGACCTCAAGGACAGACTCTGTTTTTACTCTTCAGAGAAACCTTAAGTTACCAGAGAGGAATTGACCACAGTTTTCTCATGGAGGAACAAAAAATTAAACAAACTTTATTCAGTTTATAATGAATATTACTGGTAGAAATATTCAGTTCAAGTAAAATTCAAGTCCGTTAAAATGACACATCACTAAAAATTGATGGAAGAATGAAATTTTGACAAAGTTTAAATTGAAATTTTGACCAGGAAATTTGAATTTTATAGGTATAGTAGCCACAAGAGAACTTAGTAGCAGAAGATTCATTGGTAAAATTTGAAATGAACCAAAAATTGAGTACGTCTCCATTATAAAACATATAGAAGAGACTGGATCCCAATGAAAATAATTACAACAAAATGGAAATACATTGGAGAGGAAATTGATCAAAAATAAAATCGGCTTAAAAAAATAAAAAATAAAGAAAAAAATTAAATTGGCTTAATAGAGTTGCTTAATGGAGTTTCTTGATGAAAATTCATCAATATTAGCCCAACTAAAATATGTGTTCAAAAACATTGAGTGAAATGGCCACAGTAGTTCAAAATGTCTTTCTGTGCCTGCACATGGGCAGTCGAAGTGAAATCCAGATGGCCATTAGCGGCATGAATCAGGAGAGAAGTCTTGACTGCTGGTAGAAGGAAGTCATCAGTGAGTCCTGGCTATAGATGAGATCAGAGGAAGAGAATATAGACTAAGATGAGTACTTACAAAATCTTTTGGGAATGACCACATTTAAAGGATGGATGGGAGGAAAAAAAGCCATGAAGGAAACTGAACCACAAAGGTCGAGAGAAAAACAGAAGGGTGATACCAAAGCTAAGAGAGGAAAAATTTTCAAGAATGAGCAGTGGTCAGTAGTTTTAAATGCCACAGAGAAATCAAAAGAGAGAGAAACACGTTACTTGGATTTGTCAGTTGGAGGCCATCGGTGACCTCAGCAAGAGAAATTTCAGTAAAGTCATGGGGGCAGACTGCAGTGATTTGAGGAGTGAGTGGGGTGTAAAGAAGACAGGCTATATTTTAGCAATTTTTACAAGGACCTTGAATAATCCACAACTTAAGGGCATACCACAGCTGCATGTTCCTTCCCCTAGAACACCAGCCTAGCCTCCCATTTCTGGTTTTTTTTTTTTTCACACTCTGTTGGGTTTTTTCTTAAAAGATTTATCTCTCTTAATCTAACAGCCTTTTCCATATCTTATTACATCAAACTTGCATTCCAATATTATTGATTTGAATATGTTTTTTTTCCTCCAGTTCTCATACTAGTAACATCATTGAACATATGTTTAGATGACATTTATAGAGTAGGAAAGGAGAATTACGTTATAATATCAGTGAACTGAAAAAAAAACCAAAACAGCCAGTAGTCACTGTGATGGGCTGAGTAGTATTACCCATGTCCTAATCCCCAGAACGTGTGAAGGACACCTTATCTAGCAAAAGGGATTTAGCCCGTGTGATAAATCAAGGATCTTGAAATGGGAAGACTATTCGGGTTTTATCCAGGTGGGCCCAACATCATCACAGCTTCCTGTAAGAAAGATGCAGAAGAAGTCAGAGAAGGCAGCAATGTGGTGACAGACACAAAGGCTGGGATGACACTTTGAAGATGAAGGAAGCTGACGAATACAGGGAGCCACTAGAAGGTGAAAAAGACAAGGAAACAGATTCCCCCCTCAAGGCCTCTAGAAGGAACCTGTCCTGCTAACAACTTGACTTTAGTCCAGTGAAAATGAACTCCAGACTTCCTGCACCCGTACTGGACTGTATCAGACCTCCAGACTGTAAGAGAGTAAGTTTGCTGTGTTAAGCCACCACGTTTGTGAGAATTTGTCATAGCAGCAAGAGGAAACCAGTCACTAGAGTTACTCTTCAAAGTTCCGATACAAGTTAACAACAGCAGGTGCCTGGGTGGCTCAGTGGGTTAAAAAGCCTCTGCCTTCGGCTCAGGTCATGATCTCAGGGTCCTGGGATCGAGGCCCACATTGGGTTCCCTGCACGTCGGGGAGCCTGCTTCCTCCTCTCTGCCTGCCTCTCTGCCTATTTGTGATCTCGCTCTCTGTCAAGTACATAAATTTAAAAAATCTTTAAAAAAACAAAAACAAGTTGACAACAGCACGGTTCTTATTGACCAACGGTAATGAATGCCTTGTGTGGAGGCATGGAGGTGAAGAACATGGGTTCCAACTGCTGAGGTTTACGTCCCTTGTCCGTCACTTCCTAGCTGTGTCACCTTGAACAAATCATTGAGCTTCTGCTTCTGTTTCTTCATCTGTAAAACAGGGATGACATCAAATGACCACATCATAGGTTGTTAGGAGTTGGACTCGGGAGAGCCGCCCACTTTGGGTGCTCCGTCAATGTCAGCGATGTCTGTTTGGCTCACTCATGTGCTGATGGCACAATTCCCTCAGACTGCCAGCTCTCGAGCTGTGCTGGACCTGACCATTTTTCATATTTGCATGTATTTCATAGTTTGCACAGGAGTTGATACTTTGTTAATCTCTAGTGTAACACATTCAAATTCATATAAAATGTACCATGCCATGAGCTTGAATGGAAATGAAAAGAGAGCTAGAGAGCTTGCCAGTGGGGGACACGGATGGGGAAGGATGAATGGGGGAAGCACTCAAATATGGTCCTACCTTAGCAGCTAAGGAGAAACAATCTGTAGAGAGGGAGCAGATGAAGATGAAGGAATAAGAAAGAGAGAGAGAAATAAATGGATAACAAGCACACCTCACACCCAGATCTTGGATTCTAAATGAAAAGAACCAGGGCTCCATGGAGAAATGGCGGAGGGTAGGAAATACACAAGGTGAACTAGGGGTATCATCTGCTTCTAGAAGATAAAGAAGTGCTAAAACAACAACAACAACAAAAACACAAAAGAAACTACCAAAAGGACACAGGCACCAGCCTGAAAGAACTGCCAATGGTCAAACCTGGAACAATGTGATCAACAAAATAAATAACATAATACTAGATTATAACAAAATATAAAGTAAATATCCACCACCCATACAGATATAAAAGTACTGAAAAAATAAATAGGGAAGACAAGACATATCTCTCACATAGAAGAACTTCAACTAATTTATGTAGACCCTCTTGCCTCCAAAGTAGAGCTTAATTCCACATACTTTGAGTGTTGGGTGTGCTTCCAAAAAATAGGGTCTGGAAAGGGGAGATGGAAAGAGTAACTTTACTGTGAAAAAAACCTAACAACCACCACCTCAGCCAGATGGTCAAGGTTAACATCAACAGTGATATGTCGATAACATGTACCCTTAATATGATGTGATGAGAAGGGTACTTCACTTTCATGGCCCTCCCCACCAAAACCCATTAACCCCAGTCTAACCAAGAGAATAACATCATACAAATCCCGATTGAGGGACAGTCTACAAAATACTTGACCAGCACTCTTTAACACTGTCAAAATCATCAAAAACAAGGAAAGTCTGAGAAACTGGTGCAGGCCAGAAGATGCTAGGAGATATGACAAGTAAGTGTAATATATCCGGATAGGATCCTGGTGCAGAAAAAGAGCATTGGAGAAAAAGTAGGGAAATGCAGATAAACCGTGGGGTTTGATTAATGTTGGTTCCTTAGCTGTAGTAAATAGTAACACTGGTTCCTTAGTTTGGGCAAAGGTGTAATGGTGATGTAAGATGCTATCAACAGTAGGGGACACTGGTTAAGGGATACATAGAAATAGTCTGCACTGTCTCTGCAACTTTTCTGTAAACCTAATAGTATTTTTTTTTAAAGATTTTATTTATTTATTTGACACAGAGAGATCAGATCACAAGTAGGCTGAGAGGCAGGCAGAGAGAGAGAGAGGAGGAAGCAGGCTCCCTGCCGAGCAGAGAGCCCGATGCGGGCCTCGATCCCAGGACCCTGAGATCATGACCTGAGCCGAAGGCAGGGGCTTTAACCCACTGAGCCACCCATGCGCCCCCTAATAGTATTTTAGAAAAAAAGTTTACTTAAAAAATAATAAGTTGGGCAAAGTCTCTAAGGAATGGCAGGGGGAGTAAGGAGTGGGGTGGATCCAGAACACAGGTGAAATTACTGGCTTTGAGTAAGGATGATGCCTCTTCTGCTATGGGAGAAAGGTGGTAAGATTAATGCGGTGTCCGAGGAAAATCTTTTCCTCTACCCTCTCCAGTTCATTTTTGGGGGCCTGCAAATTAAACTGCCAAAAAGACAGATTAACAAAAAGGATATTTTTATTCACATATTTACAGGGGAGTTCACAGAAAAATATGACTCAGGAAGGGAGAATTTGAGTTTATATACCATCTTAAAAAGAGAAGGGGGTGGAGAGAAGGATGCCTTAGGAAAACAAATGACTTTTAGGACAAGATAAATGTGGAATAGATATGATAGTTTTGTAAATATGTCTGTTTAGGTGACTGCTTATTCCTGAGCCAAATTCTCCGCTCCAGTGATAGTAGTCAATCTTTCCTGGTTGCTAAATTCCTGGAGAGGGGACTGATTTATAAACTAATGGATTCCTTGGGAAGCTCTGCTTTCAGGTAGATATGGGCAGTTCAGAAGAAAAGAAAACGAAGCCAAGCTCTTCAGCAATATATTGTGGATGACCTCAGCAGGAAGAGGTGAGTGTGTGAGTCCGGGCGGGGTTCTCGCCAGTTAGAAAGCCCACTGCTGCCCCTACCACCACCAAGTCCTCTATCTTTTTCTCTGCCAAGTAAAATCTGCTAAGACTGGGGATGCAAGGTGTTAGGTTTGGAGTAGCTAATAAAGGGAATTGTTAAAATATTTGCAACCAGTGTTTTAAATAGACTGAGCTCAGCAAGATAAGTAAGAGTTCAGGAAAGGACTTGAATGTGATCCTTGTGATCTTCCTGCCTCACTCCTTGATGAAATTCCTGCAGATCCCCTGGCTTCTTTCTGGTTACTTTCCCAAGTACTCTGAAGTATTTAAAAAAAAAAAAAAAAAGCCTAGCCAAGTCTTCACAACTTCCAGCTCACATCTGCTTCAGAGCTTCCCTCTGCCTCTGTTGGGCTCAGGGACCAGCCTCCTTCTACACCTGCCTCCTGCAGGTTGGGTCAAGAGGAGGGGCATTGGGATCAGGGTGCATACGGCAGTCCTATTCCTTGGCTGGGCTGCCTGTGGCTTTCTGCACTGTTCCTGTTCAGGGTGTTATACCCTCTAGCTTGTGGGGCTGGCAAACAACCACCCAGAGGACAAATCTGAGCCACAGAGAAGAATGGTTTTTCCACCTTTCCATGTTGGGAAAAACATCAGACTATTTTATGACATGAAATCATATGGAACATGGTAGTGTTCATAGATAAAGTTGTATTAGGACACAGCTACACCCTTATATTTGTGTACTGCCCACAGCTGCTTTTGCTCTATCTTCTGACAAAGACCATATGGTTGGGAAGACTAACATATTTACTCTCTGGTTCTTTACAGATAAGTTTGCTGACCCCTGTTCTAATTCACTCCTGCAATCCACTCCTGTCCCTTTCTGCCACTGGTGGTGTACCCCACTTGGCAAGCTGGAGCCCCTTGCCCTCCTGGGGACCCTGGTGAGCAGGAGCCCTCCAGAACAGTTCAGCCCAGCTCACTTGTGCAGCATCTCCTTGTTGCATGGGAAAGTCTTGCATCCTTGTCCCTCCAAATGCCATGAGTGCAAGCTGGTCCCCTGTTCCTTCCCTCTTTGCTATGCCATTGTGGGATGCTTCGGTTAGCCTCCTATCTTTAGGCTTCGCCCCCAAACTCCTAGGGATACTCTAAGGACTCCCTTTCCATATTTTACCCCGGTAACTGTGGAGGCAGACCCAGAGTTCCTACAGCTCAGGAAGCCTGAACCCAGTGGATGAGACAACACAATCCTCTGGTAGTAGGCACCCTGGAGCCTTAACACAGGATTTTCAGTTGGTCTGTCTTATATAGCCAGGAGGGGCTGAGGGGATGGTCACCATTTTTCTGCATCTTTTAGGAAGCCTACAGGGTTGTCTCTAATCACTTTAAAATGTTGGAGCCCTTATCACCCAATGTCTTTGACTTTAAAGCTTTATCCAAAACAGTAAAACCACAGGAGCCGGCGCCTGGGTGGCTCAGTGGAGCCTCTGTCTTCGGCTCAGGTCATGATCTCAGGGTCCTGGGATCGAGGCCCGCATCAGGCTCTCTGCTTGGCAGGGATCCTGCTTCCTTCTCTCTCTCTCTCTGCCTGCCTCTCTGCCTACTTGTGATCTCTCTCTCTCTGTCAAATAAATAAATAAAATCTTAAAAAATAAATAAATAAAATAAAACCACAGGAAAAGTCGCAGACCATACCCTGTGACCCAGGACTATGATGTGGTACAAACGCAGGGGTCAGGATCCATGCCGCAGCCTGGGTTACCGCAGTGGGGGTGGGGGTGGGGCATAACCTGCATGGCCAGAGGCAATGTTCCTATGGCTACGTATACACAACAACAAACCCAAATGAGTGCAAAACTAAGGACTCCTTCATGGCTTTGGAGGTAGAAGCACACCTGTGCAGTGTGATGAAGGAAGCCAAGGTTTTGGTGGTTGTTGGTATAAGCCTTTGAGCATAAAATTGCAGAGGAGTTACAAAGCTTGCAGAGTGACTTGCGGAAATAATAAAGTAGGACCCTTTGCTTTTATTTTTAGAAGATTTATTTATTTAAGAGAGTGAGTGAGCGAGCAAGCAGGAGAGCATAGAGGGGAGGGGCAGAGAGAAAGGGAGACAGAGTCTTAAGTAGACTCCACATTCAGCACGGAGCCCTATATGGGGCTTGATCTCATGACCCTAAGATCATGACCTGAGCCAAAACCAAGAGTTGGATGCTTAACCGACTGGACCACCCAGGGACTTTTGTGTTTAAAATGTTTATCCTAGAATTTTTAAGAAAAAGGAACGGATTTTTTTTTTCTCTGAAGCAGCAAACCAGAGTGTGGAGAGAGCTGTATGTAATTAGATAATTAGAAGGCATGATCTCTATTGTCACCTGTTAAACATTTCTTGAGATCATGATCTCAAGATCTCTTGATCTTGAAAAACAGGGTCACAATACAATGTTTGTCCCCACCTTCTCTTATAAAAACTCCAGTGACCTGCATCTCTTCCCAGCTATTCCTGGCATCACATGTGCTTGGAACAGATTCTGTTCTGCTATGATTTACATATTTACTTCTGCCACTGCTTTGCCACTTGCTGCCAGATCAGCCCCGGAAGGCCACGGCACCCACAGCATCACATCCTCCCACTTCTCCTGTCCAGACAGGGGCTACTGCAGCCTGTTAATAGAGCGGCAGGACCCAGGGCTCAGAGCTCACACAGTCTGGGATATTTTAACAAAATAGCCTTCTTCTTTTGTGGGTCACCCTTCCTGAACCTCAGGCAAAGTCTATGGGTATTGGGCCAAAGACAGTCCGAGCAGGAGGGCTCGCTGATTTTGAATCAAATTCATGAATACTGACTTTCCCTCCGACAGGAATTCTTTCCCAGGACCAGATCTCTCCTGGCAGGCTTTTCGGTGCTTCAGGCGAACATTTCTCTGCTGGAACTGCCACAGTGGCCCCCAGAAATGCTCAGACCTGTCTCAGTTCTAAGAAGACTAGGCTGCTGACCTCAGGTGTTGCTGCTTGTAGGTGTGTCAGGAATAAGTCTCCCAAGTTTTACAGAAGACAATAGCATCATTATAGCTACCCATGTGACAAGTTCAGGACAAGACACTTGAAATGCATTTTTCTCTTATCCACTAAACCCTTTTTGATAGATACAGTTATCTACATTTTACAGATGAGAAAACTTAGGGCTCGTTCATTCAACAAGTATTTACTGAATACTTACTGTGTGCCAGGCACTGTTCTAGGCATGCGAGATACCTCAGCTACCAAAGGAGGCACCCTTATGCTGGATGCTTTCTAGAAGGGGCAAATGGCTCTAAATAATTAGCATAATCATGAAATAAAATATGGTAGAAGGTGCCCAGTTCTTTGGGACTTCAGAGAGGTCTCAATTCAGCAAGTATATTTTGAGCCTCTCCTAAATGTCAGGCACTGGGAACGAAATCAAGAAGATAAACTTGCATGCCTGTATGTAGTTCACATCCAGTGAGGCCACCGAGTGAGCAGGAGTTGGAGCTAGTGGGCCAGTTCTGCACGGGCGCTGCCAGCCACTGCTGGAACATCTTTAATGCTTCTTTTTCTTTAAACACTCAACACAAGACTTTCCTCTTATGTGAAGCCTTGCTTGAGCTCTCCCCTCACCTGTAAGTCCTCATTCACTTCTCCCACCTGCCACCAGTGGGCCACCAGTGGGCCCTTGTGGAGCATGCTGTCCCCTGTTGTTGCCTTCGTTGACTTCCAACATCTCTCCTCTAGGAGCTCCCTGAGACCACAAATTGTTTTGTTCATGTTTATATCCATGTACCAGGGATTTTGATCATTTGTGAGTAACGGGAAACCTGGTTAACCTGTGGCATCAGCAAAACTGTGGCTGATTTTTTTTTTCTTGTGTCCCAGGTAGCCTGGAAGAGGGTGGTTGGTTGCTGGCTTTCATGGTTGAAGCGTGGCGCCTTGACTCCAGCATTCCTGCCCCCAAGCAAGTAGGAAGAAGGGCCGGCGCCAAGGGCAGGAAAGCAAAACCTTCTCAGACAGTTCTGGCCGGCTTCCACATTTGTCTTATTGAATGGAACTGTGCCACATGACAAGCCGTAGTTGCACAAGAGGCTAGGAGAATTCTTCTTCTTCTTAGACTGAACACACTGCCACCTGAGCAAAGTCAGTGTTGACTAGTAAAGAAGGGGAAAGTGAACACTGGAAGGTAACCAGCATCATCTGCCTCAATGCCTAAGACAAAGTAGAGTATCTGGCACCATGCTATCGAGAAAGCACTCAATAGTTATTGAAAGAAAACAAATGAACAAGGGAAAAAGAGACAAACGGAAAAACGGACTCCTAATTATAGAGAACAAATTAGTGGTTGCCAGACGGGAGGTAGATGAGGAGATGGATAAAACAGATGAAGGGGATTAAGAGTGTACTCATCTTGGTGAGTGCTGAGTAATGTGTAGAACTGTTGAATCCCGACATTGTACACCTGAAACCAATGTAACACTCTATGTTAATTACACGCGAATTATGAAAATTAATTGATTTAAAAAGTATTTTTAAATCATTTAAAAATGATTTTTATTTTAATTCCAGTGAGTTAACATATAGTGTTATATTAGTTTTGGGTGTACAATACAGTGATTCAACAATTCCATACCTCACCCAGTGCTCATCACAGCAAGTGCACTCTTTAATCGCCATCACCTAGTTCACCCATCCCCCATCCACCTCCCCTCTGGTAACCATCAGTTTGTTCTCTATAATTAAGCACCTACTTCCTGATTTCTCTTATTTTTGACCCCCACTTGTTATGTTTCTTAAATTCCACGTATGAGTGAAATCATATGGTATTTGTCTTTCTCTGACTTACTTCACTTACCATTATACTCTCTAGTTCCATCCATGTCATTGCAAATGGAAAGATCTCATTCTTAAAAAATAGTTACTGAATAAATGGTGAATGCGTAAAATGAATGATTTTTTGGTCCATGTCACATGGTCTGGTAATCTTCGTAGCCAAGAATTAAAACAGAGCTAACATCTTATTGAAATAGTCCTGGGGAAAATATCATTTGTCTATCAGTTATCATGGTGAATGAATGTGTGCGTGTGTGTGTTTGTGTGTGTGTGTACATGCGTGGTGTAGAGACAGAGAGACGAAGAAGTGGGGCATAAACAGAGATCCAGATATCTCAAGTAGTAGTTTTACTCTTACCTAAAAAGGTCACCCTCCCTGTAGTATATTTGGAGGGAAAAATGAAGGCTGTTTCACACCAGTTTCATGTGCCAATGGCCACAGTCCTCTCCATTAGATGGTACACCCTGCCTTGGCATAGCACCAGCTAAGGGGTGAATGAGGCCAGACCCACTCTGCTGAATGAGTGAACGAGTGTACTGGATTTGACAAAAGGGTTGAGGTGACTACTTTCATTCAACTATTTTTTGTTTAGCACCTACTATGTGCCAGGTATTACAGTAGGTGAGATAGACTCACCTTCCTAAGTCTTAGGATATATCGGGGAAAGGATCATTAGAAAAATTAATACCTGGGGCGACTGGGTGGCTCAGTGGGTTAAGCCTCTGCCTTTGGCTCAGGTCATGATCTCAGGGTCCTGGGATCGAGCCCCGCATCAGGCTCTCCGCTCAGCAGGGAGCCTGCTTCCTCCTCTCTCTCTGCCTACCTCTCTGCCTACTTGTGATCTCTCTCTCTTTCTCTGTCAAATGAATAAATAAAAAATCTTAAAAAAAAAAAAAGAAAAATTAACACCCAAATCCATAATTTTAACCTTCAGAGTAGGTTTACGGCGGGGCCCGCTAATTTGCCTTTCCAGTGTGTTCCCATCTGTTGCTGACCCCAGGCCACATCTTGAGAACCGTTGTCCTAGAGAAAGCGGAATACTCAAGCTCTGGAGGAGTAGTTCACGGGCCTTTGCTAGTTTCCTTTGCTCTGGAAACTAGTCAAACACTCATGCTTAGACAGCAAAGGGCAGCACCGCAGGTGAGTCCTCCGTGGGGGTCGGTCCAAGAGGACAGGGTCTACAAGCCCAGCCAGACAGAAGGATAACACAGATCCACCTCAGTCCCATGGTAGAAGGGCAGGCATCTTGTTGGTGAAAGGATTAACTCTTCGAAGGAGATGCTCCAGGGAGTCTTTGGAGGCAGCCATTGAGCTGGGCCTGGAGGGCGAGCAGGATCCTCCATGCGGCCCTGGGGCAGGGTCAGGGGTGGGAAGAGCAGTCCACCTGCCGGCCTCCATCCCTGTAAGCACAGCACTCATCAAAAAGAAAAGGTGAGGCAGAGTTCCCTGAGTCGAGTCCCGCGTGCCTTACCGAGGGCGCCTGCGCAAGCGTGACGTCTCCCGCCCTGGCGCAGGCTTACTGTGTCGGTGGGCAAAGGCGGCCAGGAGTCTGGCGCCTGCTCCTCCCGCTCAGCCGGAGCAGCGCCGCCCGCGGCCGGCAGGGTGCGCTCTCTGCAGGGCCGGTCCCGCTCCCGGCCGGCTTGCGCCTGCGCGGGGCTTTCGCCGCTCGGCGAAGGGGGAGCGCTCCTCCACTGCTGCGCACTCGGACTAAGATGGCAGCGGCGGCCCGGCTGGGCTGGGGAGCTGCGGCTGCTGCCGCGGGGCTGCATCGGCGGTAGGTGACGAGCCAGGAGCTCCGCACCGGGGTGTCTCTGGGCTTAGCAGAGCGGTCCCCCCTACACTCCCCGTTGGGGCGGGGAGAAGTGCCCCTGACCGAGACTTCGGGTCCGCCCCGCCGTTGGGGTTTTCGCCCTGCGCTGGGCGGCTATCCAGGAGGCGGCCCTGCGCCCCCAGTTCGGGCGGAATCTGCAGCGCCAGGTCCCAGGCTCCGAAACCCGGCGCCTGAGTCCCTACGGGCGGGAGGCCTGCAAAGCCAGGCTGCAGAGACCCCACGGAGGAGCTGTTTTTAAAGCCGTGTGGCCTCTCCAGCGCTTCCATCATGTGCATTCCCTCTACTTTATAAACACAAACCAGAATGTCTGTAGAATGGGAGTGGAGACCTCATCTCATTTCCTCATTTTCTCAGTAGGCCCAGAAAGGGAACGTAACGTGTATGAGGTCACACAGCTTTAAGTTTGGGAACTCTGATGAGAATCCAGATCCCTAGATTTCCTCCACATCACCTAAACCCACTCTGGTCTCTTGTTTTTCCCCCTTCTGTGCAAGCGCCTTTGAGTATGGCCTCCCAGTGATACCTGTCAATGTTGGTTAGGTGATAAGGAATGATGACTTAAGTAGGTGTTGTACCTGATTTTGCTTCTGGGACGAAAGGGCCTAACAAAGTTTCATCTAGTGAATATTAAGGAGTTTTAGGGCTAATGATGCCCTTGAGGTGTAAATACATTAAGTTTGCTGGAAGATTTTTTTGTTAGTCACCTCCTGACCCCCTCTGTTATGTTTGGATAGACGTCTTACTGGAATAATTTAACTCGCCTTTATTATTTTGTCCTTTTAAACCCATCTTTGTCACCATATTCCCCCGTTCTGTTGCTTTTTTCCTTGGGCGGAAGGGACAAGAATACTGGTTTTCAGTGTATTTCCATATTCCAATGTAGTCAAGATTTAGGCAGGGAGCTATAGATAAAAATGTTTTCACCCCAAACCGTAAACTTCATTCAGTAATTAAGTATTGGGCACCTGGGCGCCTGAGTGGCTCAGTGGGTTAAGCCTCTGCCTTTGACTCAGGTCATGATCTTAGGGTCCTGGGATGAGCCCCGCGTTGGGCTCTCTGCTCAGCAGGGAGCCTGCTTCCCCGTCTCTGCCTGCCTCTCTGCCTACTTGTGATCTCTCTCTCTGTCAAATAAATAAATAAAATCTTAAAAAAAAAAACCCACCTATCACATAATAATAATGGTAGCTAACATTTATTGAACTCTTGCTCCAAGTGCTTGGCACTGATTTAAGCACTTCACATGGATTATCTGGGTCCCTCTTTGGCCCAGTCTTAGAGGTAACTTTCAATATTCACTTTAGAGATGAGGAACTGAGGCCATCGTTGTAGTTGCTGAGGCTCACAGAAATGAAGATGCTCCTTAGTGAGTTTGGAGATAAAAATAATCAGAGAAAGTATGAGTGTTCATACATATATTTAAAGTTCTTCAGCAACTTATGTGAAATGAAAATTGTAATAGTATATTTTAAACTGGATTATGGGGTGCCTGGGTGGCTCAGTTGGTTAAACATCTTGCTCTTGACCTCAGGATCCTGAGTTCAAGCCCTGCATTGAGCTTCAAGTTGGGTGTGGAGCATACTTAAAAAAAAAAAAAAAAAAAAA
>LNAC01000129.1:625878-665993 GCA_002007465.1 Ailurus styani | reverse complement strand
GGCGCCTGGGTGGCTCAGTGGGTTAAAGCCTCTGCTTTCAGCTCAGGTCATGATCTCAGGGTCCTGGGATCGAGGCCCGCATCGGGCTCCCTGCTCGGCAGGGAGCCTGCTTCCCCCTCTCTCTCTGCCTGCCTCTCTGCCTCCTTGTGATCTCTCTCCCACTGTGAAATAAATAAATAAAATCTTTAAAAAAAAAAAAAATCTTTAAAAAAAAAAAAATCTTTAAAAAAAAAAAAATAAAGTAAGTTGCATCAGATTTCCCAAATTTTTCACTACTGAATTTTTTTTCCTTTCTCAATAATATTTGCATTTTCCTTCTCCCTTCATTTTTAATTTGTCAAAGCCATGAAAAAATAGCCAATCAGAATTTCTCTATTACAATGAAATAACCAAAGTTACAAACACCGGCTTAAGAGGTTTCCAATCAAAAAACATATACAGGGGCGCCTGTGTGGCTCAGTTGTTAAGCATCTGCCTTCGGCTCAGGTCATGATCCCAGGGTCCTGGGAATCGAGCCCTGCATTTGGCTCTCTGCTCGGCAGGAAGCCTGCTTCTCTCTCTCCCCACTCCCCCTGCTTGTGTTCCCTCTCTTGCTGTGTCTCTGTCAAATAAATAAATAAAATCTTAAAAAAAAAATCCAAAACAAAAAAAACATATATGGGTTGTTGGCTTTTTTTAGCAGCTTGGAGGGGAATAGTACACTTTCTATTAGACTTTTTGAAGTATTGAAATAGCTTTCAAAATAGGTAGTATTGATCCTCTCGTTCCTGGGAAACATGGTGGTAGAGACAGAAAAGGGAGGGAGACTTCACAGTATTTACTTTTGGTCCCTTTGAATTTTGAACTGTGTGACTTTATTACCTAGTTTTTTAAAATTTACAAAGAAAAAAAAATCAGTTGGTAGTTCTTTGCATCCTTCCTGCAAAGAACTAACTAAGAGTTTGGAAATCCAGGTTGTAAATCACAAATATAGTTGCATTTCTGTTGATAACACTGGATATTGTACTATCCTGTGTACACTTGGTTATCAAGGGTATAAGTTTCCACTTGAGCTCTTGTTTTTAAATTGTATAGATAATGCTTGCCTAAGGAAGTGGAAATAATGTGGATGGAGAAGGAAATTAAGCTTTGTTGTTATATATATGAAGTAGAAACTGAGCTTAAAAGATTTTCTCTTGAAATGTCATTTTTGTTTGTTTTTAAATGTAGATTCTGTCTTATGATGAACCCATACACCATTAAGAAACAGTTTCTGCATCAGTTTGTACAAAGACCACTTTTCCCGCTGCCTTCAACCTTATGTAACACAGGTAAAATTTTACCTTTTAGAATAAATTATGTTTCAGAAGCTAATGAAACTGTGCTTAAATATGATTTGGTGAATCACAAAAGATAAGAATTTGTAAATTTTCTATTCAGGTGCATAAAAATAATAGCATTTTTCTGTGTCATAACAATATTTATTATAATTATTTTCTTACATATTTGCATTAGATTTCAAGAATCTGGAGCACAGGGGTACCTGGGTGGCTCAGTCATTTGAACATCCGACTCTTGGTTTCAGCTCAGGTTGTGATCTCCAGGCTCCTGGGATCGAGCCTCATGAGCCCCACGTCATTGGGTACCTCACTCAGTGGGGAGTCTGTTCGAGATTCTCTCTTTCCCTCCCCCACTCGCACACACTCATTTCTGTGCTCGCTTGCTCTCGCAAATAAATCTTTTAAAAAAAGAAAAAGGGCGCCTGGGTGGCTCAATTATTAAGTGTCTGCCTTTGGCTCAGGTTATGATCTCAGGGTCCTGGGATCGAGCCCTGCATCTGGCTCCCTGCTCCGCGGGAAGCCTGCTTCTCCCTCTCCCACTCCCTTGCTTGAGTTCCCTCTCTCTCTGTGTCTCTCTGTCAAATAAATAAATAAAATCTTAAAAAAAAAGAATCTTGAGCATAGTGTTCAATAGACCTATGAAATCTCAGTATCTTGAATAATATGTCTTCTGGAACATTGCTCAAGAATGATTTCTCAAATGAAAATATTATAAAAAGTTACAAATGGGTTTGTTTAAAAAAATCATATGTATTTTAAGCTGCTGCCCTCCTTAGTTTGTTAGGAATACACCTAAAAGGGGCACCTGGGTGGCTCAGTTGGTTAAGCATCTGCCTTCAACTCAGGTCATGATCCCTGGGTCCTGGAATCGAGCCCCACATTGAGCTCAGCAGGGAGTCTGCTTCTCCCTCTTCCTCTCTCTCTCTGCCTCTCCCCTGCTTGTGCTTGCTTTCTCTCTTTCTCTCTCTCTGGAATAAATAAGATCTTTAAAAAAGAAAAGGTTAAAAATTGTTAAAAGAAAAAAAAAAGAATACACCTAAAATCAGTAAATTTCTAGTTTTCATCCAAGCCTTAGAAAATAGTACTTTCAATGTAGTTTTTCTTTTTTGGGGTCCAAATTAATTAGTTATGGCCTTTGTTGACAATTTTGTTGATGTTACATGCTTTTATTTTCATTGACATTGGAAGTAGGTATGAAGGTAGGATTTGGAAATTATTGAAATGTGACCAGTGTCATGTGGTCAGGGAACCCTAGGAGTTATCTTTGTGTGTCTGTGTGTAAATGTCTGCCTGTATGTGCTTATGGAGCTGTAAGAGTTTGGATTTAGCTTGTGGGCCCTCTCCCATTTCCATCACCAGCTTGAACACTTTGTGGCCATATTCTTGCAGGTGGCTGACTCTGGCTAACCACATGGGTTGGATCAGAGTAAAGACCTTACGTCTCCTGTATACTGGGGCAAAAAAAGGAAACCCTTGCCTGGCTTCTTGAATCACAGACTAAAAGTTTAGGTGTAAATATTGAGTTAGCAAGTTAAGCTACTTTAATTGGACTTTTACATTTTGTGGGATGGAATAATGTGGTCATCACGTTTTTCAATTTGGAAACCCACTGATCTTAGTCTTTGATGTTGACTTTAAGCATCATTAATGTATATTTTGGAGGAAGCTTCTGCCTCCCTATTAACCTATTACTTATTAGTACCAAGCATAATGGGGAAAACCATTTTAGATCATTCTATTTTGTTATAACCCTTATGACACTTTCAGGGGCATCTTTCTGGATGATGGATCTAGGAGTCATTTCTGAAATACCTAATTAAACCCAGCTTAGACAGTAATTGAAATGATTTTTGTTAATACCTAGTCAAACTACTATTTTGAAATAGCTTTGTTCATTGTCAAAAGAGAAAGTTTATGTCATGATGTCATATATTTTCTACTTCAGACAATACATACAGATTATGCTCTCAAGTTTTTTAAATATTTGTAGTTATTATTATTATTATTAAGTAATCTCTACACCCAACCTGGAGCTCAAACTCATTACCCTGAGATCAAAAGTTGCATGCTCACACTGAGCCAGCCAGACACCCCACAATTACAATTTTTACCTTCAAGTATTTCTAAAACCTTTTCTTTCTGCACGTATCATTTTACATAAATGTACTGAGTAGAAGAATACCAGATTTAATTCTTCAAGTACTGTGGTAGAGTGCTTAATGTGTGTGGAGATTTTGGTTACCAATAAATTTTTATGAAAGACTTCAAGAAATGATTGGTCAGATCCAAGGTTAAAAGAACCTTGTTGTCTTTATATTTACAGAAATTGGTGGCAGGCCTTTCTTTAATGTTCCATCTGAAAACTTGTTCCCATGTAACACAGATTTTCAGAGGAATTTATTCATTGGAGGTATAACTATTTTATTTTATTTTTTTTAAAGATTTTATTTATTTGAGAGAGAGAGCATGAGCAGGGTAGGAGGGGCAGAGGGAGAGGGAGAAGCCGACTTGCCCCTGAGTGGAGAGCCTGAGGTAGGACTTGATCCCAGGACCCTGGGATCGTGACCTGAGCCAAAGGCAGACGCTTAACTGACTGAGCCTCCCAGGCGCCCTGGAGGTATATATATTTTAAATCAATCGTCTGGATTTTGAGGTTATCGTTTTAAATTTTTGTCTTTTTTAAGATTGGTCTGTTCACCAAGTCGCCAATTGATACTTTTATAGGACAGTGACTTAATGTATGGGAGTTTAGTTTCAGTTTCTCCTTCACCAAGGAAATGACTCAACATCAGTTAGGTGGCTACTTGGCAAGGTGTAAAAACCGCTCTCAGCTGTGAAATTAGAATCTTTTATAATGGGTAAAAAGAAATCACTTCCATACAAATCCTATATTTTGCGAAATTTAATCTCTTTCTCATTTAAAATAAAACTGTTTCTTGTTGATATTTTACTATTTTTCCTCAGACATACAGTATGAGGATTATGCCAGGATAGGAAGACTGATTTTAAATGTATTTTCCTATCATGCTGGCTAGTAAGTATGGAGAGGCTGTATGTATGTATAGTGGTTAAGCAAGTCCACGGTGGGAAATTGGCAGGGCTTTAATCCTGTCTGTTTCTTAACTAGCTGAGTGACTTGAGCTTTAGTTTCCTCATTTTTAAAACAGGATAAAAACAGTGTTTCCTTGGGAGAATCTAAGGATTAAATGATATAATTCACAGGGAGTGCTTAGCATCATGCCCCAGCACATGATAACTACTCAATAAATTAATCTGTTTCAGTATACTGCTCTAAGATGAGAATTATTTTGTTTTGGTTAGAAGGTTTATTTTTGTAATAAATCATTAGGACCTGGTTAATAGTTTTGACTATTAAAACCCCAATACTGTCTTTTGTCCTACAAACTGTTATAATAGCAAGGTAGGAAATTGGAGATTCTGTTCTTTATTCCTTTAATGAATTCGTTCTTCATCTATTCATGGCCCTAGGAAAAACAAAGAAGAACCTGGAAAGATAATTTTAAAATATTCCAGAAAGTAATTCACATAGGTTCCTACTTACATGGTAATTTATAATGTCATTAAGTGTATACCATTGGACAAGTTACTTAACTCCAAGCTTCATTTTCTTCATTTGTAAAATGGGAATAATGGGGTTTCTTCATGGGGTTGTTAAGGACTTAAATATATTTAAAGCACTCAGCCCCCGTCTCTGGCATGTAGTAAGTACTTCCACACTAAATATTATTATTATAAATTTATCTCTCTATGGGCGCCTAGGTGGCTTAGTCATTAGGCATCTGCCTTCAGCTCAGCTCGTGATCCTGGGGTCCTGGGATCAAGCCCTGCATCAGGCTCCCTGCTCTGTGGGAAGCCTGCTTCTCCGTCTCCCACTCCCCCTGCTTGTGTTCTTCTCTCGCTGTGTCTCTCTCTGTCAAATAAATAAAATCCTTTTTAAAAATTAAAAAAAATAAATCTATCTCTCTTTAAAAGAATGGTAGCACTTTGGAAAGAAGAGAAGGTAACATTTTACTGTTTTTGATATCACAGTGATGACTTATGATCATGATAGCTATTAGCATTAAGTCATCAAATAAAATACATTGAGGGCTTTGAATGATGATATGCCTTCCTAGTTAAAATAGGGCTATTGCTGGAGTCTGTTGAATAACAAAACTAAATAATCAGTACTAATATAAAATTCAGTGCAATTATCCTAAGTATATCGATAAACTTCTTTGTTGTCTTTAAAAATTATTTCATCAGCTTGAGCAACAAAGCCTTATTTTCTTTTTTCTTATGTCTTTTGATTCTTTGAAAATGAGCACTTTATAGTCCGTAAACTTAACTACTGCTTTTTCTGGAATAACATGTTTTCTTCTTTTTTTCTCTTTTAGTGAGGCACATGTTTATTCAAACACAAGATACCCCAAATCCCAACAGTTTAAAGTTTATTCCAGGAAAACCAGTTCTTGAGACAAGGACCATGGATTTTCCCACACCAGCTGCAGCATTTCGCTCCCCTCTGGCTAGGTATAATACTATTTCTCATTTGCTTTTACCAAGAAACATAAATAACTGACTTCGGGGGTAAGGCAGCCTCATTTAGTGATAGCATTTTTATGTGCACTGCACTGTTTTCAATGTAGAGAATGTTTTATTTTCTTTTTAGGTAAAAGATAAAAGGAAGGGCACCTGGGTGGCTTAGTGGGTTAAAGCCTCTGCCTTCGGCTCAGGTCATGATCTCAGGGTCCTGGGATCGAGGCCTGCATCGGGCTCTCTGCTCGGCAGGGAGCTTGCTTTCTCCTCTCTCTCTGCCTGCCTCTCTGCCTGCTTGTGATCTCTCTCTCTGTGTCAAATAAATAAATAAAATCTTTAAAAAAAAAAAAGATAAAAGGAAAATAACAGTTGATATTAGGAAACCCTTCTTCTGAAAAGTAATGTATTTGAAGATCTATAGCAGGACTAAATAAGAATTTGTATTTTTACTTCAAAAAAATTCATCAAAATGATAATATAAATTTACATTGTAAATCTTTAAAAGTGTTTATAAAAAACAGTGACAACTTATTCATTTTTTTCTAAAGGCTAGCTGAATTTTTATAGATGTTTCAAAATGGAGCAGTTTCTAACATATTGCACTCAGAACCATAAATAACAATAATTATTAGATTTGGCATGATTTTTTAAAAACATATCAGAGACAATTTTTAAATTCACTAAAGACATGTTAGATGTATGTCATGATATAGGACAAACAAAATTACTGGAATGAACTTCTTTTTAATGATGGCTAGAGAAATTATTTATAATAAGAAGTATTAGAGTCAGTCTACATCAGTTTAAATTTTTGGTAACCTAAGCCTGAGACTGATTGCCAGGGGTATTTAGAAAGTAAAGCTTAGATAAATGCTTTTATACACAGCTCTTTTATATGTCACACTTTAGAAGAGCCAGAAATATACTTATATCAGGAATGTTTTTTAATTTTTAATTTAATTTAATTTTTTTTTTTTAGTAGGCTCCACAGCCAACATGGAGCCCAATTTGGGGATTGAACTCAGGACCCTGAGATTGAGACCTGAGCTGAGATTAAGAGTTGACTGCTTAACTGATCGAAGCACCCAGCCACTCCTTTTAAAATTTCTGATTAATAAAAATGCACATTTCCTTTGACCTACACATGCCACTTCTCACAATATGCCTTAGAGCATTTGTTTTTCACACTTTTTTTTGTAGGCCACAGTAAGAAACCTTTTAAATAGAAACCTTTTATTATAACCCAGTACATATACACACATAGGTAGGTGGATAGATACATGCACATGTATTCAACGGGACAGTTTTCACCCTGTGTGAAGCATTCTTATTTCCTTTTTAATTCTCTTTATTCTGTTCTGGTTTTTTTTTTTTTAAGATTTTATTTATTTGACAGCAAGAGAGAGGTCACAAGTAGGCAGAGAGGCAGGCAGAGAGAGAGAGAGGAGGAAGCAGGCTCCCTGCTGAGCAGGGAGCCCCATGCGGGCCTTGATCCCAGGATCCTGAGATCATGACCTGAGCTGAAGGCAGAGGCTTTAACCCACTGAGCCACCCAGGCACCCTATTCTGTTCTGTTTTATTATATCAGGTAAAATCCAGATCAATACCTAATTGATTTTACAAGCTGCTAGTGGATTTGAAAAACACTGCCTTAAAGAACATCTACATACATATACAAGGTGATACAAGGATGTTTATTGCAGCCTTGTTGGTAGTGGTGACAAGTTGGAAACAACCTAAATACTCCTCAGTAGGAAGAGTTCAGTAAACTTTGTCCGTAGTCTTCGATACTAAAAAAAGATGAGGAGAAGAACCCTCCCTCATTTACTGTCATAGACTAATCTCTAAGACACACTGTTGGGGTGCCTGGGTGGCTCAGTTAAGTGTCCGTCTCTTGATTTTGGCTCAGGTCATGATCTCAGCGTTGTGAGATTGAGCCCCACATCAGGCTCTGCACTGGGCGTGGAACCTGCTTAAGATTCTCTCTCCCTCTCCCTCTTTCTCTCCGCCCTGATCTCTCTCTCCCCCTCTAAAAAAAAAAAATAATAATAAGACTGTTAAGTGAAGAAAGCATGTTCTAGACCACTACTTACAATATGATTATTATATAAAAACAAAAAACACAAAATAACAAAAATGCCCTAACATAAAGGTCTGGAAGAATGTACACCCAGCTCATAGCGGTGGATTTGGGGGAGGGGTGGTCAGGAAGCATTTTCACTTTATATGAACAGTTTGAAATATTTACATCAAGAATGGATTTATATATTTTGTATGAAAAGAATATAAAAATAAAAAAGACTGTTCAGTTACAGATGAGTTGGAGATTATTTCTGTCAGATTTTCAGTTGGCAAAAGCCTTTTTCAAATAAGTCTTTTGAAAACAGCTCATTTCCTGGATTCACAGAATTTATTATCTTCAGTCAAGCAAAACTAATCTTGCTTTTGTTTTAACAGAGAATGTTTTTACTGTAAGCTAGAATGTAAAGCTTCCTGAAAACAGAGACCTGTCTGTCTTGTTCATCATTGTATCTCTAGTGCTTAGTACAGTGTCAGATACTCAGTGAGTTTTCAAATATTTGTTGAATGAATGAGTAATTGAATGAATGAATGAACAGGAGTGTATCTTACTTCAGAGAGGCATTTGACCTATTTCTTACTATCCTTTTGGACAAGACAGAAAAATTTAAGCAGAGTGTAAATCTGTCTCTAGTGGCATATACAAGGGCTCTGTAGTATCTGTGATATCTCTGTAGTTGGCATGTTTATTCAATACTTCTCTTTATCTGCGACATTAATGATGATAAGATTATCAGTTTGCAGATGGGAGGAATTGCTTCTGTGTTAGATGGCAAAACTCAGAGAAATGTTTAAAGGTTTCATTAGGCTAAAATGATAGGTTAAAGCAAGTAAGGTAAAATCTAACAGGAACAAATATTAAGGCTTATTACTTAAATGTTTAAAATGAATACTTCATTTTGTGCAGTGGCAGTATTGTAGCCAATGATGTTTATCCGAGGCACGATTATTGCTAATTAAAATGAATAGTTCAGTTGTGGGATGGAAGGATCTGACTTCTTAGTTCATTATGTTGGATATATTGCAGTACTCAAAATCTGTCAAACAGTAACAGTATCTAGCTCAAGAGTCTTTGTATTCTGAATACAGTCTTTGTATTCTGAATAAGTCAGACTACATTTGGGATATGTGTTCAATGCTGGGTATTATATTTTATTTTGGACGTTGTAGAAGTTAAAATTGTCCCGAGGAAAGTAATCTAAATGGCAAAGCATGTGTAATAATGTTTTAAAATCCTTTTCAGCACTTTGTTTCTTTAAGCACAGAATCTATGAACTCTTGCCTAAAACACTCCCCATGCCATGGCCCAAAGATCAGGTTGATTCTTTTGCATGGTCCTTTCATTTGAAGAAAAAAGCTTTGCTAACGGTGCAGATGCACAGAGCCAATCAAGGGACCTGTTTATAGGTCTGTGCTTGGGTTTATTGGATCATAATATGCAACCAAGTACCTTGTAACTTCTTGTAAATTTAATATTGAATTAGAGGACCCAGATGACATCATTTCAGACAAATTTCTAAATAATTCAAATAGTAATTCCAGTAACACTCTTGCAATGATAGACAAAGGAAAGGTAAACTGTAACCTTTTTTGGAATATGTCAGCTTTTATTCCTAAAAAGGGGTAAGGGAAAAAGGAAAGTGCTCTGGTATGGTACATACATATTAGTGATTGGGAAAGGACGATGCCTTTCAAAATTCCTTATAGGGGCTTTTCAAATTATAATCCTCCCTTCCTCCTCTTAGAAGATTTGAAAAATTAGTTTTATTGGGTGCCTGGGTGGCTCAGTTGGTTGAGCGACTGCCTTCAGCTCAGGTCATGATCCTGGAGTCACGGGATCAAGTGCCACATTGTGGGGGGTGTCCCTGCTCAGCAGGGGGTCATCTTCTCCCTCTGACCTTCCCCCTCATGCTCAATTGCTTTCATTGTCTCCCTCAAATAAATAAAATCTTTTAAAAAATTAGTTTTATTGAGGTATAATGTACATGAAATGAAATTCACCAATTTTAAGTGTATATTCCAGACTTTTGGTAAATATATACAGTTGTATAACCACCACTAAAATAAAAATACAGAACATTTTGATTACTGCAGAAATCCCTCATATCTCTTAGTATTCAGTTTTCTTGCTTAACTTCCATACCCCAGTAACTATTTTGTTTCATGGCAATGAATTCCAACTTTGTTGAGATATAACTGATGCAAACCATAATATAAGTTTAATGTATACAGTGTGCTGATTTGATAAACATATGCCTTGCAAAATGCTTACCACAGTAAAGTTAGTTAACACATCTATCACTCTGCTAACTATTGAGTTTTCTCCCACTACAGTTTTATGTTTTTAGAGTTTCATATAAATGCTACTATATAATCTTTTGTGTTTGGTTTCTTTCATTTAGCTTAATGCTTTCGAGAGTCCTTGGTTTTGCATGTACCACTAGTTTATTCTTTTATTGCTGCATAGTCCTACATTGTACAGGTACACACAGTCTGTTCAGTTATTCACTAGTTGATGGGCATTTCCAGATACTCTTTTTGCCTTTTGTAAATAAAGCTGCTATAAAGATTCACAGACACATCTTTGTGGATGTACGGTACAGCAGTTTTTTTTTTTTTTTTAAAGATTTTTATTTATTTATTTGACACAGAGAGAGAGATTACAAGTCGGCAGAGAGGCAGGCAGAGAGAGAGGAGAGAGGAGGAAGCAGGCTCCCCGCTGAGCAGAGAGCCCGATGCGGGCCTCGATCCCAGGACCCTGGGATCATGACCTGAGCCGAAGGCAGCGGCTTTAACCCACTGAGCCACCCAGGCGCCCATGTTTTCATTTCTTTTAGGAAAATACCTATGAATGGGATTGCTAGGGTAAGAGGACAGAACAAGATTGGCCATGAGTTGATAATTGTTGGCCATGAATTGTTGATGCTGGTGATGGGTTTGTAAAAGTTCTTTTACTTTACTGGCTTCCTTTGTATATGTTTAAACTTTTCTGTAATAAAGCATTTTATTATCTCTTATTTATCCACAGGCAGTTATTTAGAATTGAAGGAGTAAAAAGTGTCTTTTTTGGACCAGATTTCATCACTGTCACAAAGGTAAACATAGGATTATATAAAATAATGTATGAAGTTCTTTGTTTTTTGCTGAGTCCAACATCCCTCTCCAGAATTTCCTTTCTTGATAGATTTTATACATATTGCTATTAAAAATCTCTAAGTTTACTTCTCACATTTCTCAAGTTAATTACTTAAATAGAATTTTCAAGTTGAAATTAACCATAGCCCAAATCCCTCATTTTTCAGAAGAGGAAAACGTGAGCTTCAGAGGGTTAAGCGCAGGACTGTGTCCAGGATTATATATCTGCCCTGCAGCAGGGCCACAACTCAGCCTGGGTGGAACTAGAATTTAGGCTCCAAGTATTATTTTGACAAATTCTTCTTTTTCTTTTGTGATCGAAATTTTATTGGTGATTTTGATATTTTTACTAGTACTTAACTTAAAATGATGGAGTAGGGGTGCCTGGTTGACTCACACGGTTAAGTGTCTGCCTTCTGCTCATGTCGTGATCCCAGGGTCCTAGGATTGAGCCCTGAGTCAGGATCCCTGCTCAGTAGGAAGCCTGCTTCTTCCTCTCACTCTGCCCCTCTCTACACTCCGGCTTGTGCTCTCTGTCAAATTAATAAAATCTTAAAAAAAAATACAAAAAAATAAAATGATAAAGTAAAAAGAGAAGCAAACAAATAAACTATGTTTATATATTCGACTGACAATGAATGTGTATCTCCTTTAAAGGGGGCTCTTTCATCATGGACCATCTGCTGTAATACTTCAGAACTTCATAGATAAGAGCAGGGGACTGTGTCATCCTGCAGCACTTGGTTAACCTCTAAATGTCAGAAAGTCGATCTAACTGTGCTACCCATTCCAGCCACTGAGGTGATAATTGCTAGAAGAGGGGGTTTCATTTTTAAGTCTGCTAGCTGAATGAGAAATGAACTGTTTAAATTTGAACTCTCTATACTTTTAGGTCTGGTAATTGATACAGATGCACCCAACTAAATCACTTGTTCAATATTGTGTCAAAATCCAAAGTTTTGGGGATGCCTGGGTGGCTCAGTCGGGTAAGTGACTAAGCCTTTGCCTCAGGTCATAATCCTAAGGTCCTGAGATCAAGCCCTGCTTCATGCTCTCTGCTCAGCAGGGATCCTGTTTCTCCCTCTCCCTCTGGCCCTCCTCCAGCTTGTGCTCTCTTGCTCGCTCACCCTCTGTCTCTCAAATAAATAAAATCTTAAAAAAAAAAATCCCAAAGTTATCATGTAACTCCTCTTAAGCAATCTGAAAGGATTACTCTCTTGATGCACTGATAGGACTGATAAAAGTGGACTGGGTAAGTGACTTGTTACACGTAGTCCAGTGTGCTCTTGGAGATCTCTATGTGTGGAGGAGAATTATTAGAGTTTTCCTCTGTGGTGGCAATCCCAGTGGCCATAGTTGTTTTTGCAGATATCCCAACTGTAAAAGGTTTTTCCCTGTTGTTTCAAGTGTTATTGGCTCTAAATTCTCACAAAGCCCTTTCTTGCTCGTATCGGTTGAAGTGGCTCTCCCTTCAGGAGCTCATTACCCTATTTCTTATCTTCATTGCACTTATCACTTAGTCTTTTTTTTTTTTTTGGTTTATTTTTATTATGTGCCTTTCCTACATTGGAATGTAAATTCCATAAAGCTAGAAATTGCCCATCTTGTTAAGTACACCTAGAACAATGTCTAGGACATGGTGTGCACTTCAAGAAATGTTTATAGAAGGAAACAATGACATAAGATTTCATAGACTGAATTTTCAGGCTTTAAGGGATTTCTGCCAAAAGGATTGTGGTGAGTAAATCCATGCTGACCAATGCCACGTGTTTACCAGTTTAGAGACATCTGACCTATCTTTGGTATTCTTCAGTATGCTTTCTTTGATATTTTTTGAGGGGGAGGACCAGCTCTTATTTAATGTTTCCAACGTGTCTGGTGTGGCATTTATTTAAATAGCAGAAGTGCTTTACATATATTACCTAATTTAATTATTTAAACTAGGTATTCTTCATTTTAAAATGGAAAATTATTTACTTACTTATTTATTAAAGATTTTATTTATTTATTTATTTATTTAATTTATTTATTTGACAGAGAGAGAGAGAGATCACAAGTAGGCAGAGAGGCAGGCAGAGGGAGAGGGGGGAAGCAGGCTCCCTGCTGAGCAGAGAGCCCGATGTAGGGCTCGATCCCAGGACCCTGAGATCATGACCTGAGCCGAAGGCAGAGGCTTAACCCACTGAGCCACCCAGGCGCCCCTTATGTATTTATTTTAACAAGGTTTTTTTAGTCCTCTAATACACAGCCTATGGCATTTAAAAATTATTTTTAGATGAAAATGTGATTATGTCTTACAGAGTTTTTTCCTTTGATTTGATTTTGGTAAGTCATCTTTTATTTCCTTTTTCGTTCATAATTTAATTACTCTTTTTGGAATTTCTCCAGCCCCACTATTTTTTTTTTAAAAGATTTTATTTATTTATTTGACAGAGAGAGACACAGCAAGAGAGGGAACACAAGCAGGGGGAGTGGGAGAGGGAGAAGCAGGCTCCCCACTGAGCCGGGAGCCCAATGTGGGACTCGATCCCAGGACCCTGGGATCATGACCTAAGCCGAAGGCAGATGCTTAACGACTGAGCCACCCAGGAGCACCCCCTCCAACTATTTTTTCTTAAGTGATATGACATAATTAATAATTAAGTTATGGCATATATTGAAATTTAATAGGTAGAATAGTAGATTTGTTTTCTTTCATTTACCTTTCTTATGGACTATCTCATCTACCTGATATCTTCAGCTGTTAACTATTTCCTTTTCTGATTTGTACTTGATGATTCAGAGATTTTTATGCACAGTTTGTTAAAGTGAATAGTTTATTTCTTTAGCAGGGTAAGGATGATTTTCCATTCTTCTGTCCTTTGAAATAACTTTGATAATTCCATTTTTTTTTTAAGTAAGCTCTATGCCCAACGTGGGGCTTGAACTCATGACCCCAAGATCAAGAGTCACGTGCTCTACTGACTAAGCCAGCCAGGCACCCCTGTTATTTTTCCTAAATGAGTAAATGTATTTGAAGCTTATGTACTGCCTTTTTTTTCTTACTCAGACTACTTCAGACTATTTTTCTTTTTTTATTACCAATATTTCCCTAATCAGGAGAGCCCACTATTTACTGAAGATCTGAAGTAGCTCTCTGATCCACCTTCCAAATAACTTATTAAAATGTTACCCAGAGCCAGTTCCCATTCCCAGTCACTAAGGGAATTCACTAGGTTTTGCTCTTGTATCCACAGCAGTGCCCATTTATCTTGTCTTCTGTATACCATGTCTAAATTGGCTTTTTTTTTTTTTAAAGATTATACTTGTTTGAGAGAGAGAGAGGGAGAATATGTGTGCGAGCAGAGAGAGACTCTCAAGCAGACTCTGCACTGGGCAAGGAGCCCGACGAAGGGCTCAATCCCAGGACCAGGAGATCATAACCCAAACTGAAATCAAGAGTCAGACACTCAACCAACTGAGCCATCCAGGCACCCCTAAATTGGTTCTTAATCCATAACAAAAATAGTCCCTTTTATGGATGTAGACTCATTTTTAATAGTATTTAGGCATAGCCACTAGCTAACAGCCTCCTGAGAATCTAAATGGACTGCATCTAATAGTTTTTCCTCCTAAAGAGCTCTCCTTTGAAAAACTAAAACATGTTTCCTTTCTCTTTTTGGATGTTAGTACTATTTAAGTATTTAATAATTGAGTCTTTTTTTTTAACGGAATCAACTAGTTGGCCAGACATAGAGGTGACATAGTTATGGATTCTTACTGAAGGATACTGGGCTTGTCCACAAGTCTTCTAGCACACCACCGTAGATAAGACATGTTACATGTTTTGGTTCTATAGATGTGTCATTGCATTTCTTCAGTATTCTGAAGTAACATATGTGAGTTGTATTTTTTGGATACTTGTGGGTTATCCTGTATATTTGATCAAGCAGCTCTATCCTATTTTCTTTAAAAGAAAAGGAAATCTCTTTATAATTCTCCTTAAACACCAAATTCATTCTGTATTTTAACTCTCTTAACCTCATGAAAAAGTATCTTTTAGTCATTGTGGTATCCCCTATACAAGGCATGATACATATAGCACATTTAACATAAGTTCGATGAAGGAATGGGTGAATGGATGAAGAATATTCTAAGATTATATCTTCCAAAAATCCTTATAAACCATATCCATTAAGGACTGGAATTGACAGGTCTTATCCAGAAATGAGTACTCTTGTTACACAATATAGGATATATATAGGAAAAGATTCTTTTTTTTTTTAAGATTTTATTTATTTCACAGCGGGAGAGAGATCACAAGGAGGCAGAGAGGCAGGCAGAGAGAGAGGGGGAAGCAGGCTCCCTGCTGAGCAGAGAGCCCGATGCGGGCCTCGATCCCAGGACCCTGGGATCATGACCTGAGCCGAAAGCAGAGGCTCTAACCCACTGAGCCACCCAGGCGCCCTAGGAAAAGATTCTTAAAAGATACAAAGTATTATTTTGTATTAGTCTTTGCTCTTGATTAGAAATGTAGCATTTTCCTTTAAATATTTACAGGAAAGTGAAGAATTAGACTGGAATTTACTGAAACCAGATATTTATGCAACAATCATGGATTTCTTTGCTTCTGGCTTACCCTTAGTTACTGAGGAAACATCTTTAGGAGAAGCAGGTACTGTGTTGATTAATATTTATTTATTTTAATTAAAAAAACTTTTCTACTTTCTTCACATTTGTTTTGATTTTGGAAGTCATGATAATGGATTTTTATCATTGTACCATGTTTAGATCTGGAACCAATTTCAGAGGGAACAAAACTTAACATATACTAGTTTTATCCATCATTTTTGAAAACTTTTCCATTAATCAAATATATTATACAAAACTGAATTTTTCAATTATAAAAATTTTCAAACATACAGAAAATAATATGTATATCAGTTTGCTCTCCTCTCAGATTTAACAGATATTAATTTTTTGCCATAATTGCTTGAGATCCATTTTTAAATAAAACATTAAAGATACACGGCAACCCTGTCGGAACCCCTTTCAGTCTTGAGAGCTTTTTCTGTATCTTCACTTAAAAATTTCTGTTGCTTTACACAAAAAAACCCAAACTCACAACATTAAACACACAACCAAAACCCCACAACCCCCATCCATTGCTTTCCCCCTATTTCCAGAGATGTATATAAACCTGGTTTGTTTTTAAACTTTTACTACACGTGTAAGCCTCTGTGGGGAATATATGGTATTTGTTTTTTAAAACTTTTTTTTTAAAGATTATTTATTTATTTATTTGACAGAGAGAGAGAGAGAGAGAGAGAGAGAGACAGAGATCACAAGTAGGCAGAGAGGCAGGCAGAGAGAGAGAGGGGGAAGCAGGCTCCCCGCTGAGCAGGGAGCCCAATGCGGGCCTAGATCCCAGGACCCTGAGATCATGACCTGAGCCAAAAGCAGAGGCTTTAACCCACTGAGCCACCCAGGTGCCCGTTTTTTAAATTTTAAATAATGTACGTTTTATGCAACTTGCCTTTTTTCACTGAGCATAATATTTTGAACACAACCATTTTGAAAATAATGTCATTCTAGTTTAATAGCTAACTAGATAGTATTTTGGTTTTTTTTTAAGTATTTATTTATTTTAGAGTGAAAGCATGCATGCTCATATGTGGGGGGAGAGACAGAGGGAGAGAATCTTTCAAGCAGACTCCCTGCTGAGTGTGGAGGCTAATGTGGACTCGATCTCATGACCCATAAGATCATGCCCTGAGCTGAAACAAAGAATCTGATGCTCAACTGACTGAGCCACCCAGGCACCCCAACATAAGAGAATCTTAGTTTTATTATATTTTATTTCTTTTATTTAAAAAAGGCTCAAAGTTAATATAATTTAATATTGATAATTATTGTTTACATTGTTGTCAGAATTCTAGTGTGTATTATAGTATAATTTGAATTACCTGTATTTCTCGTTTTCCTGGTATTGGTGAAGATTGGTATATAACCTTATAAAGTAAAAGAAAAGCAAAAATGACACAAAATGAAAAAAACTGATGTTTTTGTTCAGATTTGTAGAACATTTTGGAAATTTCCATAAGACACATATCTGTAGTTAGTATGGATGTCATTTTGAAAACCACTAAATTGAAAAATTAAAAACATAAGTTAACTTACAAAGTAGGTGAGCCTTTGTGTCTCAAACTTTCCATCAGAATCCAGGCAATCTTTTTTCTCTGCCACTTCTCAATCCTTGAGGATGATGAAAGTTTACAAACCAAAAAAATTCAAATCTTAACATCATTAGTAGATCAAATTATTTCAGTTATTCACCTTTATCACCACGTGTTGAGTTGACCAGTGCTCCTTAATTTTTCTTCAGAAAACCAAGGGGTGCCTGGGTGGTGCAGTTCATTGAGCGATAGCCTCTTGGCTTTGGCTCAGGTTGTGATCTCCAGGTCATAGGATTGAGCCCCATCTTGGGCTCCACAGTCAGTCTGGAGTCTGCTTGAGACTCTGTTTCCCTCTCCCTCTGCTCCTCCCCAATGCGCATGTACACGTTTCCTCTTCCTTTCTCAAATAAATCTTTAAAAAGAAGTTTTTCTTCAGAGAATCGAATGATCTTTCCATCTCCCCAACTATCATTTCCATTTCCCTTATATCATCATACCAACTTACATGTGTACTTTTGTTTTTTTAATGAGACATTAAGTTAAAACCATCCTGTTTTAATACCTGTATTTTCATGGATATGAAATTTCTACCATTGTTACATTTTATTTGTAATTGTTTATAGGATCTGAAGAAGATGATGAAGTTGTGGCAATGATTAAGGAATTGTTAGATACTAGAATACGGTACGTGCTCATCATTTAGCCCGAAATCAAATATACTGTAGAGGCAATTTTCATTATAGCGGTATACTTTTAGTTATCTGAGAGGAAAAAAAAGAACTCAAGTAGAAGTTAATGTAAACTGTCATAGATAACCATGGCAGTTGAATTTAAAGCCTGTACTTTCTGTATATTCACTCAAAATTTTAAGTCAGTCTATCTAAACATAGTGAAGGAATTTATCTTTCACAGTCACCGTCTAGGTTTGATATTGTTACAATGCCAAATTTCTTAAAATGAAAAAATGAGTTAAACAGTGTTTGGGTGGATTGCGAGAAGAGAAGTACTTTCTTTCAGAGTATTGGCCATAAAGAATAAGTTTAAATGAGTGGAGAACTGCAGTCTTCCACTTTTCCTTGTAGCAGACCAATAGTCCTGGTTAGAATTCACAGAAATACAATAAAATACAATAAATTTCTTTTTTGTTTGAAAACAGTAGAGAGCTGCCAAAGCACACAAGATCTTATAGAGAAGGGAAGCTCATGAAGGTTTCCCATGGGTCATTTTGCTGATTCTTTTTTTTTTTTTAAAGATTTAATTTATTTATTTGAGAGAGAGAGAGTGAGAGAGCATGAGAGGGGAGAAGGTCAGAGGGAGAAGCAGACTCCCTGTGGAGCTGGGAGCCCGATGAGGGACTCGATCTCGGGACTCTGGGATCACGACCTGAGCCAAAGGCAGTCACTTAACTAACTAACTGAGCCACCCAGGCGCCCCATTGTACTGATTCTTGGTGTGAGGCTAGGGTATGAGAACCTAGGCAAAGGACAACTGTTTGTATCTACTAAATGTAAATATATGTACGTTCTTGATCCAGCAATTCCATACTCAGGTGAATTCCTAGTAGTCCTGTATATGTATAGGAAAAGACATCTGCAAAAATCTTCATAGCTGGGCGCCTGGGTGGCTCAGTGGGTTAAAGTCTCTGCTTTCGGCTCAGGTCATGATCTCAGCGTCCTGGGATCGAGGCCCGCATCGGGCTCTCTGCTCAGCAGAGAGCCTGCTTCCTCCTCTCCCTGTCTCTCTGCCTGCCTCTCTGCCTACTTGTAATCTCTCTCTCTCTGTGTCAAATAAATAAATAAAAATCTTTAAAAAAAAAAAATTCTAAAATTNACTTGTAATCTCTCTCTCTCTGTGTCAAATAAATAAATAAAAATCTTTAAAAAAAAAAAAATTCTAAAATTTAAAAAAAAAAAATCTTCATAGCTGCACTGTTTTTAAAAGCCAAAAACTGATTTTCACCCAAATGTCCATCCACAGGAGCAGGGATAAATTCTGGTATTTTCACTTAATGGAACACTGTGTGATGATGTGAAAGAATCTCATAAAGAGCAAAATAAGGGCGCCTGGGTGGCTCAGTGGGTTAAAGGCTCTGCCTTCCGCTCAGGTCATGATCTCAGGGTCCTGGGATCGAGGCCCGCATTGGGCTCTCTGCTCAGCGGGGAGCCTGCTTCCTCCTCTCTCTCTGCTGCCTCTCTGCCTACTTGTAATCTCTCTCTGTCAAATAAATAAATAAAAAATAAAAATCTTTAAAAAAAAAAAGAGCAAAATAAGCCAAATACAAAAGAACAAATGCTATATATTTTTTAAATGGAATGTATATTTATAAATTGTAAAGTTCCAAAACAGGCAGAATTAATCAGTGGTAATAGCAATTAGGAAATGGTTACCTTTGGTCGCCAAGAAGCACAAGGGGGACTTCTGGGGTGCTAGCTTTGTGACTTGGCCTGGGACAAATGTGTGTTCACTTTGTAAAAATTCATTTAATCATGCATGATTCATGCATTTTTCTGTATTAATGTTATATTTTGATGCAAAGTCTTATCTGGCAAAAAAAAAAAAAAAAGCCAGCATGTATCATGTTAGTTGGTCACTGTTCATTCAAAAGAAGTGAGTTTATCTTAGGTAATTGTTGTAATTATTAGGACATTTGAGATCTTAAATTGCCAAAAAGATTAATTAAGATTAAAATTAAAGATTAAATTAAGATTAAAATGAAGATTAAAATTAAAGATTAATTAAGATTAAAAGATTAATAAGCAGGATTAAAATATAATAAGTAGAGCAAACATTTGTATGAATGAATTTGCGCATTTTATCTGAAAATTTTAAAAAGTTACAAATGAGACTAGCTACATTTCTCATTCCCTGTTGTATAAGTAGCTCTTACTTTTTGAATTTTACCAATATAAAATCTAAGCCCTGAGTTGTTTTAAATGTTTTTGATGGAAGCTTCAGTTCTTTTACATACATCACAAATATTCTGTGACCACAGGCCAACTGTGCAGGAAGACGGAGGAGACGTGATCTATAAAGGCTTTGAAGATGGCATTGTACAGCTGAAACTCCAAGGTTCTTGTACCAGCTGCCCCAGTTCAATCATTACTCTGAAAAATGGAATTCAGAACATGCTGCAGTTTTATATTCCGGAAGTCGAGGGTGTAGAACAGGTATGCCAATATTATATGATAGTTGAGATTCAATATTAAGCTAAATATTTGGGGGAAAAAAGAAGAAATTCATGACCTGACATAATCTTCAGGGGCTGGATCTCTATGTTACAGTTGTTATTAGACTTGAAGACTCCTTGTTTTAGAATTCACTTTAGTGTTATAAATACCTATCTCTTTGCCAGGCCTTTTTACAAATATTACTCCTTTAATCTTCTCACAACACAGTATTGAGTAAGTCGTTCCCATTTTGTACATAAGGAAGTGGAGACACAGAGGCCATACTGCTGCTCTGGTTGTAGAAAAATTTTGAAAAGGGGATTCAAAATATGAATGTTTTAGCTGAGAGTTGGAAGTCCTCAGTGGAAAAGCTCCACTGCATCGTATGTATCCAGGCAGGAAGCTCATCGAGAAATCATACTTTGTTGTGCAGTAAGACAGAGGACTGAGCGGAGTTCTAGCCTGATAGCAGAATTTTTTCTGCCCCAGGGTACCTCAGGAATATAGCACAAACTTCTCACCACTAATAGTGACCTTCCCTGCAGCAATTCTCAACCAAGAGGCTTGGCCTTCTGGAAAGAGATTTTCAAGGAGGAAAAGAATGTGTGGAAATTGGAAATTTGAAAAAACCCTTCAGGTCATTCTGTGCCTTTAAGGAGAGGGCATCTCCTCAGCTCCTTTGAGAATCACTCCTCTTTGGGTAGTATTAAAATCTGTTCTTTCGGTACCATACACATAGCATCTGCTCTTTGAAGGCTTTATGGGTCCTCTCCTTGGACCTGGGCTCTGCTTCGGTCCAAAGCCTTTGTCCGTGGATCTGTTTCAGATTTGTGTTTATGGCTAAGTTCCTTGAGAGACTTGTCATCATATCCAGGTCTTTGTGTTCCTCTCCAACACTTAACCCTGCGTGTTGTACATGTTGTATACATTCTTTGTATTAAGTATTTGGAAGAATGTTTCCAAATTTAGGAATGTTCTGCCTAAAATAGGAATTGATTGATGAGATTCTTTGGATTGTTCGTTGCTGAGATTAATTATAAAGAGTATCAATTCCTTAGAAGTAAATATCCATTTTTACTCAGCTCAAAAGAGAAAATATGAAGTATTTTTTCATGATAGTCTCAGATGAGAGCCAAATTCTTCCAAATTTAAAGAAACAAACATTTTTGTTTCATTATCTTCTCTGTGCCTTATTCTCCTCTTTAAAGAATTGCATTACGTGACACTTTGGTGGATTGACAAAGGAATATTTGTTCACTTGTCCAGGGTGGGGTGATGAATTGGTAGTCAGGTTATAAACTTGAATTGGTGTTTAATTATAGTAGGTGTGTTGAAAAAAAATATTCTTGAGTTTATATAACTCTTTTCCTCTCCAAAGGACAACTCTTTATTTTCTGAGTAATATATTAACTCATAAAAAGATACTAATCTTGGGGCACCTGGGTGGTGTAGTTGGTTAAGCGTCCAACGCTTGGTTTTAGCTTAAGTATTATCTTGGTGTCATGAAGTTGAGCCTGGCATGGTCTCCACACTCAGCTGGAAGTCTGCTTGAAGATTCTCTCTCTTTACCCCTCCCCCATTCCCTCTCCTTCACCCCCCCATTCTTTCTTTCTCAAATCTTTAAAGAAAAGATTAATCTTTTCATCTTTAAATCGGGTATTCATTAGTATTTTTCTAATAATTTAACTTACTAGACGTGAAGGCCCTCACATTTTTCTATGGTTTAAAATGAATTTTTATCTGAGTAAGACCAACATAATTAGTTGCTAGTATGATATTTTATTTCTTTACTTTTTTTAGAGATTCATTTTTCTAATATATATTTTTGTAATACTTTGGTGTAGCTCCTAAGAATATATTTAAGTAAATAGATTGTTTTGGGGGAAAAAACAGTCAATTACATTAGTCTTGTGGCTAGGAAATACCAGTTGTTTAATTGTTTATAGTCAATGTCCAGCTGAGACTCTGCTACTGGAAGATTTTTTTGGGACAAGAAAAAGAGACCATTGCTTAATTAATTTGCTAATATTAAATCTGCTTTTATGTTTTTATGATACCAGTTTATGAGATAAACTTGTGCTTTGGGGGCTGTTGATAGACTTACTCTTACTGGATTGGCATGCATTATTATAGAGTAGAGTATTTCAGGTAAGCAAGTAATGGTATAATCAGGAAAATAGCAATTCCTAATCCTTTCCTTAATTCTTAAATTCTCTTATTTTTCTTGGTTTTAGGTTATGGATGATGAATCAGATGAAAAAGAAGCTAACTCACCCTAAAATAATTAGAATTTTCTTTGGGCCCACCAGTTGGACTTATTGATAATATATACCAAGCTTTTATTATTAATCTGCTAAGGAGCTTGAGGATTAATAAAATATGCCCTTTTTTCAGAGACTGATATATAAATATTGCATGTTTGCTTTACCTCATATGAGTTATTTATAACATCCTGAATCATCTTCTGTACACGTGGATTTTATCCAGGGATATTTTAATGTTTGTTCTTTATTTCTCATGGTTCCTTCTTTGCATAATGTGTGAAGCAGTTCATTTTCCACCATTTAATTTATTTACTTTTTTTAATACAGAAGTAAATAAGGAGAATGCTTATAAAAATACTCTAAAATGGCTTAGCTTTCTGTGAAATATTTGAAACTACTGGATTTTTATCTTGTTAAAAAAAAAAACCTAAACAATTCTGGCGTAAAAATGGTATCTGCCTAGGGGTCCCTGGGTGACTTAGTAGGTTAAGTGTCTGACTCTTGATTTTGGCTCAGGTCATAGTCTCAGGTTGTGAGAATGAGCCCCACTTTAGGCTCTGCACTGGGTGTGGAGCCTGCTTAAGATTTTCTGTGTCCCTCTCCCTCTGCCTCTTCTCTGCCCCCTTAAAAAAAAAACGGATCTGGCTAAAAGTCCCCAATGCAGTAACACATAACTTCTCACTAAAAGACAAAAAAAAAAAAAAAGTAGTCATAATGCTGAAAACTAATAAAGAACCAAGTGCCAGAATGTAGGCAGAATTTCCATTGGTAGAAGACATAGCAGGCTGTATTGAGGGAAAAGCTGCCTTAGCATGCTCATGCTTTATTTTATGAAGCAGAATCTCTGGGGGAAAAAAAAAGATGAAAAACTGCTTTGGTTCTTCTTACACTGGCTTCTCTTGACTCAGATTTATAATCTGTGCCATGCCAGAAATTTGGTCAGTTATCTTTCCATAGAGGTGTTGCTTTTTCGGATACCCAACATAGTAAATTACCCTTCTCTCTCATTTTCTTTTTTTTTTTTTTAAGATTTTATTTATTCATTGGACACAGAGAGAGAGATTACAAGTAGGCAGAGAGGCAGGCAGAGAGAGAGGAGAGAGGAGGAAGCAGGCTCCCCGCTGAGCAGAGAGCCCGATGTGGGCCTCGATCCCAGGACCCTGGGATCATGACCTGAGCCAAAGGCAGCGGCTTTAATCCACTGAGCCACCCAGGCGCCCTCATTTTCTATAATAATTCAGAGACAGTAGTTCACAGACAGTATCAGTATAAGAAAGAGGGAAATAGCAGTGGTATATTTTATTTTTGAAATTCTGGTTCCCAAAAGTATTGATACTAAGATAGAGATGGAGGGGCACCTGGGTGGCTCAGTGGGTTAAGCATCTGCCTTTGGCTCAGGTCATGATCTCAGGGTCTTGGGATCAAGCCGCACATTGGGCTCCCTGCTCAGTTCAGAGTCTGCTTGTCCCTCTCCCTCTATCCCTCACCCTGATTTCTGCACGCTCTCTCTCACACTTACTCTACTCTTCCTCTCAAATAAATAAAATCTAAAGAAGAAGAAGAGGAAGAAGAAGATAGGGATGGAAACAGGAAGAACTCCATGATTTGTGAATGCTGGAACTTAAGAGTTTATATGTTTGTCCTTTGGTTCATAGAACCAGACAGTGGGCTGAGAGAATTTGTTCCCTGAGCTATTATACATGAATTCAGGTCAGACTGGGAATTACTTTGTAGACTAGACACATTAACCTGCGCTTAAGAAGCTACAGGAAATTGAGACTGGAGGAGATGCAGTTAATGACAAGTCTTGGGGTTGGCCATGAAATAAGTGGCTGAAGTGGGGGGTGAATTAGATTATTGGAGGAGAGGAAATCATGGAACTGAGAGGCCAAGGTATGGGCAAGATTTTCTGCAAAAGGGAGCAGCCATGAGGAGCAAAGAGGAAAGGTAGGGATAACCTTTCTAGGCATACAGAGCAGTGTAAACAGAATCTGGAAGCTGTGAAATATATTTGGGAACTGCAAGAAGTACAGCCTGAGTGTAAAGTGAAAGTCCTTACCTGATAATGGTACAGAAGCAAACTGGGCTGAACAGAGTGCTACAGAAATTAGTGGTTGCCTACGCAACATATACCCCTGCTTCTTACTGAGACAGGCCCTTTCAATTATCATTTTTTAAAATATTTTATTTATATGAGAGAGAGAGCACAGCAGGGAGAAGAGCAGAGGGAGAGGCAGAAGCAGACTCCCTGCCAAGCAAGGAGCCTGAGGTGGGGTTGGATCCCAGGACCCAGGCAGGGATCATGACCTGACCTAAAGGCAGACACGTAACTAACTGAGCCACCCAGGCACCCTGTCAATTATCATTTGTGATGTGACCAGGGAAGGTAGGCCCCACCTCAGGGGATAAATTCTAACTAACCTAAGCCAGTTATTTTAACTCCTTTTCTCTTTGCCAGTAATTAGTCTAGGTGTGGACTTAAGACCCAGCTCTGGCCAACCAGCTGGAAGAGAGGGTCTACTGGAATGTTTTTAAAAGATTTTATTCCCCGGATTAAGAGAGAGAGTTAATCTATGTAAAGAAGACTCTCTTCCCCTCAATTCCTTTCTTTTCCTGTTTGGTATACTGTAGAATGAAAACTTAGTGTCCAAGGCTATGACAGTCAACTTAAAATCATGATGAAAAGCCAGTCCACTGAGAATGGCAAAGAGGAAGAAAATAAGGCTTGGATACTTGAGGACATTATTGACTTTTGAGCTGCCTGGGAACCACCCATTTTCAGAGTATCATGTGAGATAAGAAGTTTTCTTGTTATGAACATCTACTGTTGGCAAGTATTGTCACCTGAAGTTCATTGCCTTCTAACAAAGAGCCTTGGTAAATCATGGAGGAGTTGGTATGTTAATTTTTCTGCCTTTTTAAATTTGTGGCAGACAGTGCCAAATACCTATCTTGAAATGAAAACAATATATTTTTAAATTAATTGAGCCACATTTTCAAAGATTCATTTAGAAGGTATAGTTTAATCAGGTAAAAGTTTTTACTTTTGAATTTTTATATTATTCTTAATTTTCTCCTATATGGTCCACAAAAAGGGGAAGTAATAATTCACATTAGTTGTGTTTGGTGAAAACAAAAATTAGCCCCCCAAAATGTATAAAATCTTGCCAGTATTATTGAAAACACTTATAAACATGGGACATTTCAATAGGTATTTGAAACTGAGATTATTGGCTAACAGTCAGCCAAGCACTTGGAGGATTTTTTGCTAATGAGAATTGGGGATGAAGCACTATCCAGAATGACAAGGAGCAAAATATTTAAAAATAGCAAACTTTCATTGGCATTCACTATGTGACAAACACTATTCTAAGCACCTTATATTTAGGAACTCACTTAATCCTATGAGATCGGTAACTGTTATTGTCCCCATGAGGCACAAGGAGAAGTACATTTTCCATTGCCATACAACTTCAGGGCAAAGCCAGGAATATGAACCCTGGCATTCTGGCTGCAGACCCTATGCACATTGCTATGATACTACTGTTTTGTCTTAAGGGGATTGGACCCACATACCACTCCTGAGTATTTTTACCTGATGGAGGAGAGAGCATGCTTTGCCTTCATAGATGCTGTTTTCTAGTGGGCCAAAGTCTTTTCCATCTTTTATTTGCTCCTGACTCAATTGGGCCAAAGCAGTGGTATGTGCATGTGTGTCCTTCCCCCAACCCTTTTTCCAGCAGTAGGAAGCTAGCTGCTCTTCAGTGGGAATTTACATCCCTTTGGGAAAACCCAGCTTTATACTCCCATTTCCCCACAGCAGAGTTATCTATGCAATCAGGGTGCTTGCAGGCTATGCAGAAATGCCTTTGTATCCCCTGAAAGAAACTAGGAAATAGTTTTTTGGGTTTTTTTTTCCTGTCACCTTAGATTTCTAGTGTTCTTTCAGCTCTGGGCAGCTCCATGAATGGTCTGCTTCCATTCCAGCTCTGATCACATCCTACAGAACAGAAATAGTAGATAGGACCAGTTAATCTCATGGTTTCCTATTTGTGGACAATTTTTTGGCAGTAAAATGAGTTTCCTTCTATCAGAGCTAGAAAACTCTGCCCCAGGTTCTGCCTACTGGGAAAATTTAGAGGCACCGCAGAAAGGAATATAGGGGAATATACTAATTCTAGCTGGAGTCAGCATCCTTTGTTCCTAAGCATGAGGTTTCCTGGTGGGGCAGTCAATGCTGTGTTCATCTGATGTAGGGGGCATCTTTTGTTTGTGTCTCCCAGGTGTCCCTGCATTTTTTTTAGTAACACCTTCCCCTTTCCTTTGAGGAAAAGGAGTCTACGTGGTGCTGGGGGAACTTGTTGGCTCTCTTGCTGACCCTGTGCCTCTGGTGACTATGTGGTACTGGTGGAATTGTCTAATCACAATGTCCTGCCTTCTGCCACAGGAGCAAGTGGGGCATAGGAGTCTGCATTGGGCCCATCAGAATCCTTGCCTCGAATATGAAAAGTGAGGATGGAGGAATAGCCTCTCTCTCCTTGGACTGCAAACTATAAAGATATGATTCCAGTGTTCTTTGAGGGTCATTTACGTGTGCTTAAGGTCAGGGAGAAAGAATCAAAGGGAGTTCTGACAACACTGTGTCCCTGGATACAGATGTGCCTGAAGCTATATCCCTGTCCTTTCCAATGACATTAGCCAATAAATCCCCTCTTTAGCTACATTGAGTGGATTTCTATTCTATGCTATTAAAAGCTCTATCCTTTAGAAATTTAAAACAAATTCATATATTCAGCATTGACAAAATTCAGTAAGATCAACATTAAGTAGATGTATTAGGGTTCTCCAGAGAAACAAAACGAATTGTATCTTATCTACTTACCTCTCTACCTTTTAAGTATTTATTTCAGGGAGTTGGCTCATGTAATTATGGAGGCTGCGAAGTCCAAAATCTTCAGGGTGGGCTGTCAGAAGGACACAAGGGAAGAGCTAGTGTTGCAGTTGAAGTCCAAAGGCTGTCTGCTGCTTAATTCCTTCTTGCTCCAGGGAGGTCAGTTTTTTGTTCTATTCAGGTCTTCAGCTGATTGGATGAGACCCACCTACATTGTAAAGAGCAATCTGCTTTACTGAAAGTCCACTGGTTTAAATATTAATCTCATCCAAAAGTACAATCACATAAACATCCAGAATAGGAGGGTTTAACCAAATATCTGGGCACTGTGGCTCAGCCAAGTTGATACATAAAACTATCTATTATAGAGGGCAGAGTTTGCTTTTATCACCAACTTATTTCTGATTCCTTCTTCCATATCTTGGCCCTCTCTGTTTGCATTATCATACTCAATTTCATATGCCCTTATGCTGTCCCTTTTTTGACCAGTGTCATCAGTCAAGGTGATCTGTCCAGATGTGCCTTTTTTCTGATTTCAGAATCAACTTCATTTCCTCACTGACCTTTTCATACCTGGTATCCAAATGAAAATTAACTCTATATGTAATGTCACTGTAAAGTGTTAATAGATGATAATGACTTACAATAGACCTCCTGGGGGAAGGGGAGGTGCTCTACTTTATTTTATTTTTTTTAAAGATTTTATTTATTTATTTCACAGAGGGAGAGAGATCACAAGGAGGCAGAGAGGCAGGCAGAGAGAGAGGGGGAAGCAGGCTCCCTGCTGAGCAGGGAGCCCGATGCGGGCCTCGATCCCAGGACCCTGAGATCATGACCTGAGCCGAAAGCAGAGGCTTTAACCCACTGAGCCGCCCAGGTGCCCAATAAATAAAATCTTAAAAAAAAAAAAAAAAGAGCATATGCAAAGATGAAAAAGCATCGTAGTCCATTCTTAGGGAACTAGTTCAGTATAGCTAGACCATAAGATGCTTGCTTGAGTAGAATGGTGGAAAATGATGCTGATAAAACTGGCAGGAATGAAATCCTGAGTAACTATGTGTCTGTACATAGGAGTCTGGACTTCATCCTGCAGGTGAAGGGTACCCACTGAATTGGAAACAGGGAGAAACAGAATCAGATTTGTGTTTTTGAAAGGTCACTTTGGCGTGAAGGTCTATAGGATGAATTGGGTTGGTGGTGGAACCAAAGGAGTTCAATGAAGGGGACTTTCTGAGGCCCTGACTGGTGTCTTTTATTCTTGTGTTCATTTCTTTCATCTCATAGGCCTTCGTAGCTCCATCTGTTTCTTCTTCTTTTGGTACTTACCACCATCTTCTCTGTCCACTGGGGTACATTTCTCCACAAAACTCCCTAAAAATTGGAACATTTGTATCCCTGCTTCCCATATTCTTGTTATGCACAGGCTTTTCTTTTTAGTGGAAATATAATGGACATGTAACATTATATTAGTTTCAGATGTACAACAGAATGATTTGGTATATCTATATATTACATAACAATCACAATAAGTCTCGTTTACACCCATGACCAAACATAGTTACAACTTTTTTTCTTATGATAAAAACTTTTAAAGATCTACTCTCTTAGCAACTTTCAAATACACAGTGTAGTATTATTAACTATGGCTACCCAGGACTTATAACTGGAAGTTTGTATCTAGGCATTTTTTTATTGTAGTATTTTTATTGCTATTTATTGTTACTGGAATTCAGATAAGTGATAACAAAAATCACAAACGTGGGGATGTTTAAAAAAAATTTTTTTTAAGATTCTATCCATTTATTTGAGAGAGACAGTGTGCACAGTGCACACCCAAGTGGGGCGAGGGGCAGAGGGAGAGAATCTTTAAGCAGACTACCTCATAAGTGGGGAGTTCCACATGGGGCTCGATCCCACAACCTGAGCCAAAACCAAGAATCTGAGGCTCAACCGACTGAGGCACCCAGGTGCCACCCCCCCCACCTTATTTAAAAATCTTATAAAGCTATTTTAATTACGGTTCTTCCTTTCTTTAGATATGGCAGCTGGAAGCCCTAATGGCCTTCTGCCCATCAGGCTGTATGCCATGGAGGAGACTAAGAGCCATCAGGTTTAACAGGATAAATCTATGAACAGAGAAATGGACTTTATACATAAAGAGATGATGAATGACACCCTCTTTACCATCATTCCCTTTTTTTTTCTTTGAAGTTCAGTTAGTTCAGAACTTTTGATGAGAGAAAAACCTTTTCCATTTCTTCATATATTTGAATTAGACCCAGATGTCCCCTTTCCTTCACAGATCATTTATTTTCTTCTCCAGCCCCTAGTCCCAAAGGTCCAGCTAAGGCAAAGCTCTATGGAGATGTAGGTCAGACAAACAGGGTTCTTTCATATTAGTGTCTTGACTGGAGCATAGTTATGAAGGGCTCTTTGTTACATTGGGTTGGGAAAATATTGACTTTCAAAGTTTCTCTCAACCTCCTACTTGCCATATATCCTGCTGGGCAGAAGGCCATTGGGCTTCCAGTTGGCATATCTAAAAAAACGAGGAGCCCATAGTATTATTAATTACAATCACCAAGGAGGCAAGTATGATTCCAATGTTTGAACAACACATTTATGCACTGCTAGCAAACCTGATGATGCCACAAAGAAATTACCAGCAGTAGCACCAAAGTTCTCATGCTCAAACTAAAATACCATTGAACCCCTTGCTTTTCTCTTCTGTTTCCTTGACTCCTTGGCAATATCACTGCAGTCTTACTAGAAACTCTTAGATGAGGGTTCTGAGGCTAAGATGTACATCCACAGTCTTTTGCCTCTTGAATTAAGAAATGTGTTGTTTATTAATAAATGTTTTTAAATTTTTTTAAAAGATTTTATTTATTTATTTGACACATAGAGATCAGATCACAAGTAGGCTGAGAGGCAGGCAGAGAGAGAGAGAGAGGAGGAAGCAGGCTCCCTGCTGAGCAGAGAGCCTGATGCGGGCCTCGATCCCAGGACCCTGAGATCATGACCTGAGCCAAAGGCAGAGGCTTTAACCCACTGAGCCACCCAGGCGCCCTGTTTTTTAATTTTTAACTGTGTTTTTAACTTTAGCTTTGGGTCATTTAGGGGCTTAAGGGCCTGAAAAAAGGGCTCTTAGGCGATAAACACTTTGATTAGTTAAATGTAACGTTTTTCTAGCCTCTCTCTCTCTCTCTCTCTCTTTTTTTTTTTAAGATTTTTTATTTGTTTGGCAGAGAGAGACACAGTGAGAGAGGGAACACAAGCAGGGGGAGTGGGAGAGGGAGAAGCAGGCCTCCTGCCGAGCAGGGAGGCCTGATTGCAGGCAGGGCTCTATCCCAGGACCCTGGGATCATGACCTTAGCCAAAGGCAGATGCTTAACGACTGAGCCACCCAGGTGCCCCTCTAGCCTCTCTTTGAGGGAAGTAATAGAAAGGCATTTCTCTCCCCCTCTAAGAACATCTGAAAAGCCCTTCCTTCGTTCACTTGATTATATAATGAGTCATAGGAAGTCAATTCTTATGACTTTTTTCACTCCTTCAAAATGGGTTTTTCACTCGTTTAAAAAAATATATTTTAAAGTTTTTTTCTTTTATTTTTTTAAATACTCTCTACCCCCAATGTGGGGCTCACACCCATGACCTTGAGATCAAGAGTTGCATGCTCCACTGACTGAGCCAGCCAGGTGCCGCAAAAACATTTTGATCCCTTATTCTGTTAGGGTTTATACTAGGTGTTGGGTATGCAAAGGCTTGTTCTAGCCTCAAGAAACAGCCTAGGAGGGAAATACACACACACATACACACACAAATTGTCAGAAGTATATTGATTTGAAGGGGGCAGTTCAAAGAATGAGAGGTTAATCCATGTTCTTAAGTCTGTCTGGGTAGAAAAAAATAGGTTTTCCCCAAGAGGTAGCATTTAAATAGAGATGGGGTGGGGATTCCACGAAGAGTAATTAATGTGTACAAAATATCTGAGAATGTTGGAGCAGTAGGGAAACTGTACTGTTGTTGGAGCGTAAAGGGCTGGAAGGTGGGGTAGGAAGAGAACAATCGTGTGAGGTAAGACCAGATATCTAGGGTCATAAGTCCATGCTATGTTCTGTATGCCAATTAAGTTTTTATTTGATCCTAATCTAGAGCCATTAATAGTTATGATAACCATCTACATTTGACTAAAGATACCATTTAAATCTTCCTAGAGCAAATGCTTGGATAATAAATTCTCAGAAACATCATCTCTCTCTGATTAAGTCTCTCTTGGCAGGAGCGGTGCATTAATTCACAGAATTAATCGCCAGTGAGTCAAATGTAAGGCTGTCAAATCTGGGCAATTCCTAGTCTTCTCTGGTGGGCCATCAAAAGTCTGGGCCAGAAGAGTTTCGTAAGCCCAGGAGCACAGTGTTGTATTGTTGAGCTTTACATGCTCCCACCCCCCAATCCCCTCTGCCAAAAACTGGGGGTTAGGAAGGCAATGAATGGGGATGGAGTGGGGTGAGGAGGGCGTTGAGGCCAAGCATATTACACAGAGCTTAAGTCCAGAGCTGAACTGCTTTCCACCAGAAAGACTGGACGAACCTGAATGGGGCTTTGCATCAAGAATTGTGGTATCTTTCCTCTCTACCTCATTCAATTTTCTTTGCAATTTTTCTTCAGTCTTATGTCCCTTTCCACCCTGACTTGTTTATCCCCCAGAACTCCCTTTTCAGGCCGCCTGCTTTCTTCCTCCTTTTTCCGCCGCGTCGTGGGGTGCCGAAGCCTGGGGCCTTGGGTTGCATTGGGCGCGTGCTCCAGTGCTATTTGCTTTGCTGACAATTCCACCCTCCTCTTTCCTTAACGCTCCGTCTTTCGCTGCCAGCCGCCGAGTTTCTTCCTCCCCCACGGCGCGGTTCCCCCAGCTGCTCGCCCGGGGGCCGGGCGGCTCCAGGAACCCCAGGCGGATGCGGCCGCTGGCTGGTGCCACGTCTCCGCCGCCAGCAGGCCAGCGCCTGCGTGGGCTCGAGGGCGGGGCGGGCGGCGCGGGGAGGCGGGAGCTGCGCGTGAGCGGCGCGGACGCGGCCCAATGGGATCCGCGGGAGGCGGCGGCGGCGGCGCGCTGCGCGCCGAGGGGCGGGACCCGTCGGCAGTTGCTGGCGAGCCCGGGAGGCCGAGAAGGCTGTCGTTTCTTCGGCCGTCGCATCCCCGAGGGAGTCGTGTCGGCTTGCCCCGGGCCCCCAAGCTCGCCGATCGCCACAGAGGCTCGTGTGTGCGCTCCCGACCTCGCCAGCCGTTCCCCGCTCGCCCGCCGACCGTGCCTTCTGCATCATGTGCGGTAAGGGGGCTGCGGGCGGGGGGCGTGTTGCGGGGCGGCACTGGGGTGCGGTGCGGGCGCCACCGAGGCCGGCGGCGCTGGCGGGAGCCGGAGTGTGAGGGTGTGAAGTCTGGGTGCTGGGTGCGGAGGCCGGCCTGTGCGAGCGGGATGTGGATGGTGGACCTAGGAGGGCACCTGGGAAGAGGGCGGGCTCTCGAGTGGATCTGGGGGGCCACAGGGGCGGTTTTGCGCGGAGGAGGGAACCAAAATGTAGGTACATGTCTTGGGAAAGGACAGAGGGCCCAGGGAACTGAGGTGTGGAGGGGTTTGCCTTCAAAAGAGTCCATCAGGTGAATGAGGCAACCTGTGGAACATCAGGTGAGCTCACTTGAACTTACCCTCCTTTCTTCTAGGATTTACCTTTAAAAAAATATTTATTTTTAGTTGCTTTCTTTCAGGCAGGCCCAGTAGAAACAGAACTATGTATAGCTAGAGCTACGACAGTGGCATTCCACACGATCTTACTTCGTGCCACCCCCGTCTCAAAAGAAACCATTGCTGATCAATAACTTGGTGAATGGGCTTAGACTTAATCCTGTGGTGGAAGACGCCCGAAAGTGACCGTCACATGCGTTATCACGTGCCTATGCACCCATTTAAAACACCTATGAACAATGTTGGTCCACATTTAATAAACGTTTTACCAAGAGCGGTTAAAAAACATGGGTCCTTTATTTCATGTTTCGGGACTTGTAGTTTTAATATCCCCTGAACCTGCTAGTAAGGGGGATTTTCAAAATTATATCTGAAACGATTGATAAGCTCTAAAATAGGTATTTACTTGGCCATTGTCAGTAAAAAGAATTATATTCTTACCGCTTTTATTGAAATTTACAACTGGGGCACCTGGGTGGCTCAGTAGGTTAAAGCCCCTGCCTTCGGCTCAGGTCACCATTTCAGGGTCCTGGGATCGAGCCCCGAATTGGGCGCTCTGCTCAGGGGGAAGGCTGCTTCTCCCTCCTTCCACTGGTCCCCTTGGTTGCTCAGCAGGGGGCCTGCTTCCTCCTCTCTCTGCCTGCCTCTCTGCCTACTTGTGATCTCTCTCTCTGTCAAATAAATAAATAAAATATTAAAAAAAAAAAGAAATTTACAACTAACCTTACACCTGGGAGAAGGAATGCTTTTTTTTTTTTAAGATTTTATTTATTTAATTGACAGAGAGAGAGAGAGATTACAAGTAGGCAGAGAGGCAGGCAGAGAAAGAGGAGGAAGCAGGCTCCCCGCCAGGCAGAGGGCCCGATTTGGGGCTCGATCCCAGGACCCTGAGCTCATGACCTAAGCCGAAGGCAGAGGCTTAACCCACTGAGCCACCCAGGCACCCGAAGGAACGCTTTTTAAAGGAAAGTAGGATTGTAAAAGAGTTGAATATCCGAGAAACTTATTCCTCATAGCCTTTCACAAGAATATTCTGGCAGGAGGTGGCTTGTACTCATTGTTGTATATTTTTCCTGTATTTAATTTTATGATAATTTCAGCTTCTGAAAATAAGCAGGTTTAAATTTAGAGTAGATTAAAAAAAACTCAAAACAAACATCTATAAATAGTTTGTGAAATTATTAGATTAGGACTGACTTTAGAATCAGTTATACTTTTGCTGTGCCTGGTTAGTAGAATGGTTTTGAAAAACACGTTATTTAGTTTGTAGCTGTGAAGTAGTGAATTCGCAAATTGATTAATCCCCAAGATGCTTCATTTGGTAATTAACTTTTCCTGAATGATGAGGTGTGTGCCTAGTTAAAGTATGTGGCTTTCTAGTTGCAGGTCATTTCTTCATCTTGTTTCTGGGAAAAAAAAGAGAGGGTACTAAAAAAGAATCAGATTTGCTTTAGAAAGGTTCAAATAAGGGTGAGGCTTTGGGGTGGAGACTACATAAGTGGGAATTTTCACACAGCCAGCATCCCCATTCCTTAGAGTTTTACTGCTGAGGAAATACACCGGTTATAAAGAAATAGTATTTGAAACATTTCCAAGGTCCTTCCTTTAACCCAGAACAGAGTATTCCAGGAATAGAGTTCAGAATGTATTTCCTCTTTAATGTAAATTCTAAAACTTTACTGTTAAAAGGATAAAACTTTGTATTTATTTTCTTCCCATATCTCAATCATTGAAATAAAATTTCTAGGCAGAGGAAGTGAGGAGGAATGAGATTAGATAGGAAAATTTAGAGGTTTACCTTTTCATTTTAATTCCAGTAGAGTTAACATATGGTGTTAACATTAGTTTCAGGTGTACAATATAGTGATTCAAGAATTCTGTACCTCACCCAATGATCATCATGGACAAGTGCCCTCCTTAATCTCCATCAGCTTTTTCACCCATCCCTGACACAAAGAAGTTTACCTTCTTATTACCTGCTGCCTATTCCAGGTTTTTTAAAAAAGATTATTTTGTTTCAACACTGTACAGTGTTGAAGCAGAAGAATGAAGGCAGAAAATTCTGTGATAGGCTTTTTCCAATCAGATATACTGATAAGACTGTCATAATGTTTACCAGCTTATGTTGGGATGTTAATAGTGTTAATCAGGAAAAAAAAAAGAATCTATGGTCAAGTAAATTTGGGAAGCAGTAGATTAAATAGTGTTGAACAGGCTTTTTTTTTTTTTGGAGCATTTCTTGGAACCTTTAGTGGGCTAGTAAGTGTTGTGAATCTCTCAGAGAAGAATAATAATGTGCCTGTTTTCCTAATTTATTTTACCTTCCTCTTATTCTTGGTTCTCTAGAATACACTTTGTCCTTTTTCATTTGTACTACCTTTTGTTCTAGTGAGAGAATGACAAGTCATTTAAGGTACCCCAGCTTTAAACAGATTGTAGTTTTTTTAAATAAATTTAGGATTTTACTGTTTTTTCTTTTGATTTTTTTTTTTTATTTCTCAAAACTGCATTTTTAAATTTAGCTTTCTGACTCTGCGTGTTCCTTCAACATGTTCAAAACACTGTTCTCCTCAGTAAGCACAGCATGCTTGATCCAGTCACTGACACAGCACACGTGGACTCACCGAGGTCTCTGCTGGGGTGGGTTTTTTTTTTTTCCTGTCTTAGCCTCATAAGAACTATAGGGCTCACAGCACAAATGCCTCGAAGTTGGCCTGGGCACATGCCACATGTGGATTTTGGTGCTTCTTCAACCTCCTTGGCATAAAGGTAAACAATTCTATTACCAGGGACTTGGGACAGCCTAGTTTTGTTAGAGGCTGTATTTTAGGACAGTCTATGATGTATGTCAAACGTGGGACCATTCTGAATGCATCTAGACACTGTCCCTGGAAGAACGGGTGAAATGGAGTTTTTATAAATGAGGCCATATTTAAAAGCAGTAAGGGAGCTTACAATTTAAGAGTATCCTGAAATGTATCCTTGAAAAGATTTTTGTAATAGTACTGTCTAATAGCTTGGGAGGTAATTGAGGGGTGGTGAGACCGGCTGCTAGGATAAATCATAAAACCAATACTATTAACATATCCTTGGAAATCATACTGAATATAAAGTAGTTGTGAAAGAAAATAATTAACTGCTTAATAAATATTTCCTCATTTGTGTTCCCTGGAAAGGGAGAAGTTAATAGGTGCTGGTTATGAGCAATAGAAGGTGGGAAAGAGTTTTATAACACAAGTGTGGGAAATTCTGCTTTTGGAGATTCACAATTAGTGAGATTAAAGTTTCTAGAAAGTTCTACAAATAAACCTGTTAACTTTAACCCAGTATTTCTTAAACCTTTAATTATTGACCATTTCTTTCGCCTTATCCCTATTTAGCATACTGCAAAATAGTGTTCTCTTTCTGTGGTTTAGGAATTTTTGACTGTATATTTCAAGTACTTAACATTAGAAGATATTTGAAGTGATGGCTTTTTTATACTTGGTGTTTTGTCCTTCAGAGAGATGACTAAAATAAGGGAATTGCCTTCAAGGAGTTGCTGTCTGGTTGGAGGAAACAGTGAATATACAGGTGTGACACAAGAATGCAACAGGTGTGAGTGTTAGTAGGCATTTCTTGTTCATTGTTCTTTGCTATGTTATGGAGTACAAGTGGATTGAATAGAAATTCAGAGACTAGTTAGGGTAGGAATGTTCCAGGTAATGGGGCAGTACTTTTTTTTTTTTTTTTAAAGTAATCTCTACACCCAGTGTAGGACTCAGACTTAATAACCCCAAGATCAAGAGTCACATGCCCTATGGACTGAGCCAGCCAGGCGCCCCAGCAACAGTACTCTTATGTTGAGGAATAGTGCCAGCTGGTAGAGAATTAGTGCACTGTGAGAGATATCACTGATGGCATTTACTGAGCAGTGAATGGAGTCATAAATAGGTTGAGAACTAATGCCATGGGATTTGAAAGAAGTAAAAATTCCAGGAAAAGGGGCCAAAGAACAGTGGTTAGAGGCAGAAGAGTTCCAAAGTAATGTATTGACTTGGACAGAATCTGTAGAAGTAGAAGGTCATTCATGTTTAATATTGGAGAGAGAAATTTATGGCATTTGGCTGTGAAGAAATCATTAGAGAAGTTGCATGTATGAAGGCAGAGGAACCTGAGTTTGTGTTGAGGAGGAGGGCTTTCATACCAGCAGAGGAAGGAGTATTGTGAAACTGAGGTCCCCTGATAGAGTTGAAAAGTTGAGTTCTAGAGCTGTGGTTCTTGATCTGTAAAGCTGTGAAGTTACTATGGGTGTTCACAGGTTGATTCATACTCTAAGCATTGTCTGTAAAGTTGTATAGAAGTTGTTCTAGATTATTGGATAATAAAAATTCAACCCATTATTGTGTAGGATCCTCAAAATATTTCGATGTAATAAAAGGTTCTATATTGAGAAAGTTGAGGAATCGCTTATCAAGAGTTACAGGGGGGAGAGACTGGCTTCAGGGAATAGTGTATGAAATATGTTTCTCTATTTTGAACTCATAGGGAGGGATAAGGCACCCTGGAGTGGGTTTGCCTGTGCCTTGGACAGCTGCGATGTTCCAGTGGGGTTTGGTGAGCTCTTGTTGGCCCTCGAAAACCTGGGGGAGAGTACTGTGGACCTCTCACCACGCTGTATCTGTATCCATAGCATGTCTCCAGGGTGAACAGCCCCTGGCATGTTGGAACAACGTAGAAAGGATAGGAGGGTATATACCGTTAAGATGAAGTTGAAAGCTTCAATTCTATGAGAATATACCAGAAATTGAGAAAGAAACTGAGAAGAGAGAAATGGAGTAGTCTAGATTCTAGCTTTAGAATAATATCTGGGGAAGTTTGAAAGTTGGACAAGCAGTGAATTAACAGGGTTGGCCAGCAGTTGGGAGGGCCCCTACAAAAGTGAGCCTGAAATGGATGGATGGACTGAAGTGGATGGCCTCTGCTATAGGCCTGCTCAGGGACTCAGGAGTGAGGCCACCGTGCCAGAGGGGCCAGCTTGTCAGGATGCTGAAAAATTGTGGTTTGATGGGATTGGTTAGATGGAAGTGGGAAAGATGGGATGTTTGAAGGTTTGTGAGGAGGAAGTGCATGCTTTTTCTCAGGAAAGATGATGCCATAGGTAGGCTGTCATTAGAGATGTCAGGGTTTGAACAGCGCTTTGAGTTCCAGAGTGTTAAATGTGCAAGAGAGAAGCGTTACAGAGCTCCTTCCAGTGGCAGTGTGTATTTAAGATAAAGTAGGGGACACTTGAACCAGCATTTTGCAAATAGAGGAAAGATTTTATTTTATTATTTTATTTTTTAATTTTTTTTAGATTTTATTTATTTATTTCACAGAGGGAGAGAGATCACAAGGAGGCAGAGAGGCAGGCAGAGAGAGAGAGGGGGAAGCAGGCTCCCCACTGAGCAGGGAGCCCGATGTGGGCCTCGATCCCAGGACCCTGAGATCATGACCTGAGCCGAAGGCAGAGGCTTTAACCCACTGAGCCACCCAGGCGCCCATGAGGAAACCATGTTTCTGAGGTTACTCCAATCTGGGGGACAAAACTGAATAATAATAACTCTTTAAAAAGAAGAAAGATTTCTCTGGCTTTGCCACCATCCAGTCTGCATGGACGCTTATCTCTGAAAAGTGGCTTACATGTGGTACGCTATGATATTTATTTGCCTGCTCTTTCACCGGATTGCCGATGATGCCTTCTGTATACAGCACCTGAGGAAGACCCNAGCCTGATGCGGGGCTCCATCCCAGGATCCTGAGATCATGACCTGAGCCGAAGACAGAGGCTTTAACCCACTGAGCCACCCAGGTGCTCCGATATATGGTACTTTATTGAATCTAAGATGCCACCGATTGGGAAATGCACCTTTATTATTTTATTAGATCAAAAAGAAAGAATATGAATGTCTTAAAATCAATGCTATCAATATCTGAAAAAGTACTCTGAAGGTGCTTTCAGAATATGGTAGGCTAGATGATCTGATTGTCTTTACTAGTGACAATCTTTTTTTTTTTTTTTAAAGATTTTATTTATTTATTTCACAGAGGGAGAGAGATCACAAGTAGGCAGAGAGGCNAGAGAGAGAGATTACAAGTCGGCAGAGAGGCAGGCAGAGAGAGAGGAGAGAGAAGGAAGCAGGCTCCCTGCTGAGCAGAGAGCCCGACGTGGGCCTCGATCCCAGGACCCTGGGATCATGACCTGAGCCGAAGGCAGCGGCTTTAACCCACTGAGCCACCCAGGCGCCCGAATAAGGAGATTTTCACAATTTTTTCTTTAAAGACTTTATTTCTTTTATATGACAGAGCACAAGCTGGGGGAGCCGTAGGCAGAGGGAGAGGGAGAAGTGGGGAGCCTGAATGTGGGGCTTAGCCCAGAACCCTGGGATCGTGACCTGAGCCAAAGGCAGATGCCTAACCGACTGAGCCACCCAGGCACCCCAGATTATCAGTTTATTCTGTAGCATTTGTGTAATTTGAACCTTTAAAGATGATAGTGAATGAAATATAACTTGCATTATAAGAAAAATTTAAAAATTAATGTTAAGTGGGATTGCAGATAGATTTTGATTCAGAAAGTATAAAATTTACAGAATGAATATGAACAGTTATCACTGATAAATTGCAGTGTCTGAGGTTTCAAAATATGGAAGTTGTCAAGGGAAAAAAAAGTAAAATATTCTTATTTACAAGGACATAAATTCAACCAGGCGTAGGAACTTTAATAATTAGTCAGCTAAGTTGCATTCAGTTTTCTTTTTTTTTTTTTAAAGATTTTTTATTTATTTGACACACAGAGAGAGATTAC
>LNAC01000129.1:587544-613623 GCA_002007465.1 Ailurus styani | reverse complement strand
GAGCAGAGAGCCCGATGCGGGCCTCGATCTCAGGACGCTGAGATCATGACCTGAGCCGAAAGCAGAGGCTTTAACCCACTGAGCCACCCAGGCGCCCAAGTGTCTGACTCTTGATTTCGGCTGGGGTCATGATCTTAGGGTCATGAGGTCGAGCCCTGCATCAGGCTCTGTGCTGGATGTGGATTCTTTCCCTCTACCCCTACCCTGGTCTTTCTCGCTCTTAAAAAAAAAACAAAAAACAGACTTCCACAAAACCCAGGAAATAGGTTTTTTTAATTACCTGCTCAAATGGATGCCATTGAATTCATGGTAAAAGAGTGCATGTAGAAGAGGAAAATGAAGGACTTGGTCACTTTTTTTTTTTTCACATAAGCCCAACATTTAGCTTTGTAGTACTTGCTGAACATACTAGATCAATACTTATTTTGCATGTATTGTGGGTAAGATTAGCTTAGGGATGAGGTAGACACGCAAATATCTATACTTCAAAAACTGTAGTATTAATACTTGGTCTACTATGTGTACTACATCCTGAATACCAGGCTGATTATAGTAGGTTCCATTGGAGAGAAAAAAAAAACCAAATTGCTTAAGGATTCAAGGGAGAGCTAGTTCCAACTTGGGGTTGGGTTTAGAGAGACTTGGCATTATATGGAAGGAATGGCTGCTGATTCCGTTTGGACAGTGAAGGTGAGAAGGGAGGGCCTTCTGAGTAGAATAGCATGGCAAAGATAAGCATAGGGAAACCAAATTTGGTGGAATGGTCCTTTTACTCTGTGTTATTGGTAGGTGAATGTAGGAGGCTAGAAGGTTGACTAACTAGAATCACCATCTTTGCACATCAACATACTGAAACATGCCACCTCCTTAAGGAAAGTCAGGAAGGCAATGGAGAAATGGGAACTCGCAGACATTGCTGGTGAATTTGTGAAAAATCACTTTGAAGAGGAAGCTGGCAGTGTCTAAATGGGAGGTGCCTATACCGTGTGACCAACCGCTTCCATTCTTGGGCACCTATTTGAAAGAAATTATGGACAAGGAGACATGACAACAAGTTTCGTTGCAGCAAAATGTAGAAACAGCATAAATGTCTGCCAGTAAGAGATTGGAGATTAAGAAAAGACAAAGAATACTAACATTTGTGGCACATCTTAATGTATTAGATGTTTAAAGGCACAGGTGGGAAGGCTTTCCATGAACTCAAGAATCCCCTGGGGAGGAAAAGAATGAGGCCAGGGCACAGAGGAGGCATCAACTGCATTTTTTACATTTTATTTTAATTAAATTAATTAATTGATTTTTAAGATTTTTATTTATTTATTTGACAGAGAGAGATCACAAGTAGGCAGAGAGGCAGGCAGAGAGAGAGAGGAGGAAGCAGGCTCCCTGCCAAGCAGAGCGCCCGATACGGGACTCGATCCCAGGACCCTGAGATCATGACCTGAGCTGAAGGCAGAGGCTTTAACCCACTGAGCCACCCAGGCGCCCCATTTTTACATTTTAGATCTTAAAATCTAAAGCGCAGATGGTTAGATGTTCACATTTGTTAACTCTGAGTGTGGGTATTTGGATGTTTGTGGTGTTCACTTTATTACTCCTAGTCAGTTTCAGTGTTTGACCTGTTAAAACAAAAGAGAAGGAAGTCATCTCAAAAAAGGCCATAAGATTGGTTATTGGTAACTTCTGACTTGGATAGTAATAGCTAACATTTATTGTAGCTATCTGGGTCCTAGGCACTCTACTAAGTGCCTTACTAGTCCTCAGTATAACCCATGAAGTGGGTAAAATTACCTCATTTTACAGATGAGGGAATTAAAACACAGGAGTAAGGACTGTCACAGAGTAGGTGCTGTCATTAGATGGTGTCGGCAGCAAAGGCAGGTTTGGGGGCAAAGGACGGCTGCTATTTGTAACAAAAGTGTAAGATTTTAAAAATATTTTATGTCATAAGATTTAAAGCATGAATGGCTATACGTTAACATTTGTTATCTCTAGATGTAGGTATTTGAATGTTTTATTATTGCCAACAAATTTAAATATGTTTGAACTTTTTTTTTTTTTTTAAAGAAGTATGACATCTGAGAAAGGGCACACAGAGGGCAAGAGCTGTAGGGGTGCGTGTGGGGGAAAGAGAAGATGTAAATAAGCAAGTTACAGAGGGATCACTGCTCAGAAGGGTCAAGGCACAGGTAGGAAGTTAGCCTTTATAGGGGTCAAAAGTGAAAGAAAAGCAAAGTACAGCAGTTAGGAGGTGAAGGGAAAAAGCTCAGTAAAGGGGATATTGAGGTTCTGTCCAAGTAGGATTGGGGCTTAAGGAGAAGAGATGTCTTGAGCTGTTGGGAGAATTGAGTGAGCTTTTGGCTTAATGAATAAGGAACACACTCCTGTGTGGCAACAGTGAAATAGGCTTGGTGATTACCATGAATTTGAAATGGACTCAATTTATAGAATTTTCTAACTCTCTTCAGTGTTGCTTGGCAGTTTGTGGGTGGGGAGAAGTGAGAACTGGGGGTGGAGGTTATCTAAAGTTAAGGTTCAGCAGAGGGCTTTAGAACAGAGGTAACAGTGAATAGGACAGTCAAGGATTGGGAGTCATGATTATAAAACATGAAATATTTGTTGTGAGAAATACTCTTATTGTCATAGCAGTGATTGTTTTCTTATTAGGCCTTAGATAATGTTCTTTTGGCAACAGTGAAATAGGTCTGAGAATTACTGTGGATTTGAATTGGATTCAATCTGTAAACTCTTGTTACTTTCTTCAGTGTTGCTAGCCAGCATGGCCAGGGGTGGGGAAGCCTTAATTATAATTAGCCTAACAAAGTAGTCAGATGTTTGCATTCCTTCATTAGCCTGTTGAATAGTGATAAACAGTCTTCCTTTACTTTTCTAGAGGTTATTTATCAGGTCACCTTAATTATTCAGGACACAGTTAAGCCAGGAAGAATACATTGATGATTTTATCTGTTGGTTGATTGAGCCATCCAACAAAAATTTGAATAACTGCCCTGTATAGCTTAGTGCTTGGGCTTCAAAGATAATAAGGCAACCTGCTGCTTTTTTTTTTTTTTTTTAAAGATTTTATTTATTCATTTGACGCAGAGAGAGAGATTACAAGTACGTAGAGAGGCAGGCAGAGAGAGAGGAGAGAGGAGGAAGCAGGCTCCCTGCTGAGCAGAGAGCCCGATGTGGGCCTCGATCCCAGGACCCTGGGATCATGACCTGAGCCGAAAGCAGCAGCTTTAACCCACTGAGCCACCCAGGCGCCCAACCTGCTGCTTTTGTAGAAAACTTAAATCCTGGTAGAAGCCAGGTTCACACATGTCATAAAGTCACAGTAGTACAGCAGAGTATATCATTGTGGTTTTAATCTCTGGCTCTGGAGTCTGCTGGACTTGGGGTCACATCCTATCTCTGCTTCCTATTAGTTATGACCTAGGGCAGGTTTTCTGAAATCTTATAGCCTCAGTTTCTTTATCTATAAAATGGGAACAATAGTACCTAACAGAGCATTGTAAAGATTCAATAACAAAATGCATATTTCTTAAATACTTATTTTATTCCAGCCATTGTGCCAGGCCTGGGTGGCATAATAGAGAACAAGATAGGCAAACTCCCTGTCCTGATGGAGCTTTACTGTCTAGTGAGAGGCCCAGACAACAAACAAATGTATAATGTTAGGTAGTGTGATTAGTGCTGTGAGGAGAAAGTACCGTAGAGGTGACATGTAAGCAGAGAATGCATTATTGTCTGAAGGGGGAAATTCTAGGCACAGGGAATACCCAAGTGCAAAGACTATGTCGGTATGGCCTGCTTATAGCTGAAAGTCAGTTGTCTAGAGCACAGTAGGTGAGGGGGAGAGTGGCAGGAGAGGAGCTAGAGAGGTGACTGAGGATGAGGTCATGTAGGGTCTTCAGAAAGGTGGATTTTGGGCGCCTGGGTGGCTCAGTGGGTTGGAGCCTCTGCCTTCAGCTCAGGTCATGATCTCAGGGTCCTGGGATCGAGGCCCATATTGGGCTCCCTGCTCAGCAGGGAGCCTGCTTCCCTCTCTCTGCCTGCTTCTCTGCCTACTTGTGATGTGATCTCTCTCTGTGTCAAATAAATAAATAAAATCTTTAAAAAAAAAAAAAAGGTGGATTTTACTTCATGTGCCATATGAAGCCATTGGAAGATTTTGCATTAGGGGATTGACATGATTTAATGGGATCCTTTGGTTAGTGTGCGAAGACTAGATTGTACAGAGGGAAGGAAGATTGGGCATTGGGAGACCAGTCAGGATTCTGTTGAAGTAGTTTAGTTGATGGTTGCTTGGATCATACTGATAGTGATAGGGCAATGAGAAGTCTTTGCAATGAGAAGTCTTAAGTCCCTTGCATCAGGTAAAGTCTCAGTAAATGGTGGCTATTGTTATTTGTAAAAGGTGTATTGAGGGCTTTGAGGGGTAATGGGAGAGGTGGGAGAATGAGAATGGAAAGGCAGCTGGGGCCAGATGGTGGAGGGCCTTGAACCCACAGAAAGACACTGGGACTTTATCTTGTGAGAAAAAGGCTCTCTGGCTCTATGTGAGAATTTGAGGATCTTTTTATAAATCCCTGTGACCAGGATTAAGATGATTCACATGGGTAGCTAGGGATGCAAACCACTTTTTAGGCAATGGAAATCTGTTCAAGGATTTTAAGTGTTGTTTCTTGATCAGATTCGTGTGTTAGAATGATGTGCGATTAGTCAGTATAAAAACCACAAAGACCGTGCTAAAATAAAATGCACGGACTTTCCTATTCGAGACTTCTGAGCAGTTTGCTCTTCTTAATTTAGGCCTGATTCTCATAGGCTTGGTTATCTGGTTTCTTTGCCAAATGAATTTTATATATAGGAAATCAGAAGGGGGGCATTACTAGTAAATACTAGAACTGCCTTTTTTTTCCTTCAGAAAAAGCAAGACGAGATAGCTTATAGGGAAAAGGAATCAGAATAGCTGCTTTTCAGGATAAAGGAACATCCGTCTATAACCCCATACTTTCATGGTATTCTATTCTCAAGGATTGTTCTTTGATATTAGAAGCTCTTCATAATTGCAGTTTTTATTGTGAAATATGCTTACATTCACTGGGGACCAAAGAAATTGCAGTCATAAGGTTTTATGGCATTGAGAATATGAATTTATTTTTACATGTTTAGTTAAAGTGGTACTGATTTTTTTCAAGGCAAAGATTAAACATATATGTATTTTTAAAAATCACATTAACTTTTTTTGTCCATAACCCTTCAATTTGAACATTTTCAAGCCTAAAAAAAAGTGGAAAGAATAGTGCATTGACCACTCATATACTTCATCGAGTTTTACCAACTGTTAGTACTTTGTCCCATTTGCTTTATCTCCCTGGTTGTTACTGGGTTCATTTGCCCTAAATGTTTGAGCTGCATTAAGTCCTGAATCTTTTAATTACTATTTTGAATATGGCTGATCTTTAGCTTCAAGAATTGTGTATTCCAGGTGAGCAGTACTATAATAATTATATTTATAGCTTTTAGCATTAGCTCTATAGCATGATTTAATAATGGAATTTTTCATATTATGTTCTTCAGAACAACAGGATATGGATTTGGATATAGAATTTGATGTACACCTTGGAATTGCTCATACCCGTTGGGCAACACATGGAGAACCCAATCCTGTCAATAGCCATCCCCAGCGCTCTGATAAAAATAATGGTATGGACACATTTTACATGCTTTGGAATGATTGGAGAGGGGTCAGTAATGGGAGAAGAATGAAGGCTCTGCTGTTTTTGTTATTTTAATTTTTTTTTAATCTGGAAAGTTTCAGACATATTCACAAGTAGAGAATATGTAGAACCAGTTGTGTCTGTCACCCAGCTTTAACATTATACACAATCTGTTCTATTTCACCATACCCCTCCACCCAGATTATTTTGGAAGCTCTCCCTTTGTCTCCTTTTTCCTTGCACATTACTGTGGTGTTTGTCTTGTAGACTTCGCTACAGTCTAGATCTTGCTAATGTATGCATTCCATGGTATCGTGTTTCTTTGTCCTTTCTCTTTACTGTAAGTTGGTAGGATATTGATTTACATCTGGAGGTATATGATGTTTGGGCATTTTTCTTTCTGTATTATTAGTGGCCACAGATGATCATTGCCAATATTATTTCTTTAGGAGTTTGTAAAATGATGATAGTCAATTACTCTCATTCCCTTTTCACTTACCTCACATACTTCTATAGAGAGAAACTTCTCCATATCTAACTGCTTAGTTACCCAGACTTACAGATTATATATAGGAAATGCAGGGTGAATGTTTGGGTTTTTTTTTTTCACTTTATTTACCATTTTTCAAAAATGAAGTAGTTCTAATGTTCTAAGATGAATGGGTTTCTTTTATTATAAAACTCATGGATTTAAAATATTGCATTTATATTTTTCAGTTATTTAATAAAAATGAAAATTATCCTGCTACATATGTATTTGTTCTTGGAATACTGTTTTAATATCAGTTTATCTGACATTTTAAGAACTGTCTGGACCTCTCCTAAGTAAATTTCACTATAAATCTGAATAACTGGTTTATCTTACTCTCTAACTTCAGTTCTTAAAGTCATTTAATGTAAAACAGGTAATTTTAGTTTTAAAGTCTTTCACTTTAAACTTAGGAAATTTTTATGCATAAAAATGAACAAACAAAGAAGCTAGAATGTAGTTATATAATTCAGCCTTCTTGTTTTGCAAATGTAGAAACAGGCCCAGGAAATTTGCCCCTTTCATATGGTGACAATGGGTTAGTAGTTTAGCCACAAATGAAGTTGATGTCTTTAGACCCCAGTTTATTATATTTCCCCTCTAATATCCATGTTCCCACTGTGTGCTTCCACTAAACCACATAAATAATGCTGCTGATCTACCTGAAGGTAATCTGATAATGAAAAGTAGAAGGTACTTGATTACACTTGGAATTATAGCTTGTGACAAATTTTTTGGCTTGGGAATAATCTGACAATACTGGCTATTTATAATGTTTACAATACCTGTAATTTTTTGTCATCAATAATTTTTATCTCCTTTAGAATTTATTGTTATTCACAATGGAATTATCACCAACTACAAAGATTTGAAAAAGTTTTTGGTAAGTAAAGTGACCCCAAAAGACACCAGGCTTTGAGAACTTTCTAATGAAAGCAGCAAGGTGGTTTGTTGAAATGTACAGCACTGTCTGGGTATGATCAAATAATTCCTGAGTTGGTTACAAGGGTATGTGGTTTAGTGGACTTTTGTTGACAGTGAAATATTTTTATTTCTTATGTGAATAAGAAATAATTATTTGGCTTTTTTGTAAATGACCCTTCAAAGCTCAAATAAAATTGAGATTTGTTGTGGGGGGGCATCTTTTGCATTGTGAGAGACCTTGTTTTCATTTGTAAAAGATTCTGGGATATATGAGAAGAATTAGGACAGATTAAATAAAATTTCTCTGCCTTAAATAGCCATGTACTATGTAGTAATAGTCATGGCGATGACCTTCATGAGTGCCTCTTGGGGCTTTCCAGTTGAAATTTCTGCCGTGCTGGAAGGCTGTTATCTGTGCGGTCCAATATAGTAGCCAACACCCATGTGTGGTCATTGAGCTTTTAGGACTGAGGAACTAAACTTGAAATTTTATTTCATTTTAATTGGTTTAAGTTTATTTTTTTAATTAAAGCTTTTAAAGATTTTATTTTTAAGTAATCTCTACAGCCAATGTGGGGCTCAAACTTAAAACCGTGAGAGCAAGAGTCACATGCTCTACTGACTGAGCCAGCTAGGTGCCCCCTAATTAGTTTAAATTTAAAGAGTCACATATATGGGGCGCCTGGGTGGCTCACTCCGTTAAGCGTCTGCCTTCTGCTCAGGTCATGAATCTGGGGTCCTGGGATTGAGCCCCACATCCCACACTGGGCTCCATGCTCAGCGGGGAGTCTGCTTCTCCTTACTCCTGACCCTCCCCCTCTGCTCATGTTCTCTCTCTCTCTCAAATAAATAAATAAAATATTTAAAAAAAATTAAAAATAGCCACATATAGCTAATGACTATTGTGTTGGATAGTGCAATTTCATTATCCACGAAATAATCATTCATTATGGAATTACTGTTTTGTGACTGTTGCATATTATACTTTAATTATTTAAAATGTTCTTAATTTGTATGTGGCATATATATAGATTTACATAATTATAAGTGTATATTCAAAATTACACAAAATACCTCACCATTTTGGGTTCACTGTGGTTAAATGGTGACTTTAATTTTGAATAATGGGTAATGGGGTGTGGTGTTGAAAAAATACTAGAAATTGGTTAGTGAGATTTTTGAGGAAAAAAATTCTATAGAAAAGATTTGGATATCATGACTATTTCCTTAAAGATGTCAATTTTTTTTCCCCTTTGTAATTTCAGGAAAGCAAAGGCTATGACTTTGAATCTGAAACAGACACAGAGACAATTGCCAAGCTTGTTAAGTACATGTATGACAATCGGGAAAGTCAAGACATCAGTTTTACTACCTTGGTGGAGAGAGTTATCCAACAATTGGTATTAAAGCACACTTCTAAAGATAATTATTGCCAGCATTAATCATAACAAACTCTAAAATTAAGTTAAGCAGAAATTATGCTAATTTCTTAAGTATTTTTGGCTTTTATTTCCTATATATATGTATTAATATTTAGCTTGAATAATTTTGAGAGACTCTTTGATGCCCTCCCTTCTCACACACTTAAAATTCTACTTCTTTTGGTATAGTTCAGTGTTATGGGAATTAAAACTAATCCAAAATCAAAGAGTGTCCAAAAGCTATGTGTGCACACATACATACAAACCCATACAGACCACCCAAACCTGTATACAATAGACACAGTCAGTGGTTCATCAGTTTCTTGCTTCCTGCTCACTCAAGTATTCTTTTCAGTCAGTAACTTAGCACAGAGTAGTTTCAGTAAAATGCACACTCTTTATTCTGGGATAATGTCTGCATGTCTCTGAGCCAGTATTGTCAACTCCTTATTTGTCCTTATGAGGACTTTTCCTTGGCCTCGTAACACTATAGTAAAGTATTTCCCAGGCCAAGAAAAAAATGGCATTCTTTCTGATCCCACCCCAGTTGTCCTAGCTAAAGATTAAAGATACCAAAGATCCACAAAAGTCCAGATGCATTGTGATCTCTGCCCCCATCCCCATTCATAACTCTGGCTTTCCCATTTAAAAGCCCTCCCCTTCTTTCTGAAGGTCTAACCCTCACTTCCTCCCTCTTCCCAAATCTTATGATGCCTGCAGCAAATGGAGGAGTCAGGAAGATGGAAAAAATAGAGGCCTGTTCCTTCCGTTTACTCAAGGCAGAGTACTGTGCCTTTCCAGCCTCTTGTTTTGACGCATTGTATAACTCAGTTTGTGTTCTGTGGTGGTCCCTTACCTCTCCTATCTCCTGTTCCTCCTTTATTCACTCTTGATTTCCTTAGGTCCGGTCCCTGAGGAGGTTGGGTTGAGGAGGTGGTATGGTATACTTGTTAATAATTGTGGTTGTGTATATTTTTATCTCCAGTATCAAGGTCAACAAGCCTGGAAGTTAGCAGTGGTGTAAAATCACTGGACCGGAGAATGGGTTTTGGATATTGGGCTTGGAGTCTTTTCTAATCTTCTGTTCCCTGCATTCTAATTCCTAGTATGGGAGATAGGATGTATCTGTTGAGAAATGTGTACAAAAGTGCTTTAAAATAGTTTGTTGTGGAGCTATTATCTGTTGAGTAGATTTCAAGACGGACTTGGTTAAAGAGTGTGTCTTGGATACACCAAAGCTCAGGAATAAGTGTCTACCTAAATTTTAGACTTGTTTATAACCTACTGCAAAAGGGCAGCATGTGAACCAGAAATTTCTCTGCTGAAGCCAGTATGTTTTAGGCATTTCACATTTGATAATTGATTATAATAAATATCGCTAATGCAGTTTTTTCCCTCTATAGGAAGGTGCTTTTGCACTGGTATTTAAAAGTGTTCATTTTCCTGGCCAAGCAGTTGGCACAAGGTACATACAAATTTAATAATGACTAATAATTATATGTATTTTGAAACATCTGAATTATAAGTGTGTTTTCTGTACATGATGATTACCCTTCACTGTAAAGACTTGCCCTTTCTCAGAGACTCCATGTGAATGTATTTTCATATGTTCTTTCTTGTCCACTTTTCACCCCTCTTCCATTTAACAGAATCCCTTAATAAAGCAAATATATTTTTGCATTTATAAACTGGCCTTTTGTCTCCAGTGGGACACCGTGGTACTTTGTGAATTTGGCTATTAAGTATTCCTTAGTTTCAGGCCCCAAACATTAACTTTCTCCATATTTTTTGGAAGTATATATTCTTAATGGATTCCTGGATAAGAGTACCATTACTACTTTTGCAGAGATATTTAGGCCTGTTCATGACGTCCTTTTTTTTTTTTTTTTTTAAAGATTTTATTTATTCATTTGACACAGAGAGAGAGATTACAAGTAGGCAGAGAGGCAGGCAGAGAAACAGGGAGAGGAGGAAGCAGGCTCCCTGCTGAGCAGAGAGCCCGATGCGGGCCTCGATCCCAGGACCCTGGGATCATGACCTGAGCCGAAGGCAGCGGCTTTAACCCACTGAGCCACCCAGGCGCCCCATGACGTCCTTTTTAAACCAGTGAGAAGCCCTAATATTTGGCAAGAAAGAGCTATTTTTAATATGAAGGCAAGGTGACTAAGTAGAAAGTGCTAAACATTCATGTGTCAGAATTCTATGTACAGTTGAAAGAAAGTTTCCATTTGACATTTTAAAAAGGAGAAACATTTCAAATATACTGTTCTAGAACAGGCATTGGCAGACTTTTCTGTAATGGGCCAGAGAGTAAATATTTTAGCCTTTCTGGGCCATATGGCCTCTGTAGCACCAAGGTTTGCTGCTGTAGTGGGAAAGCAGCTGAAGAAAATAGGGAAAAGAAAGAGCATGGCTGGGTTCCAGTAAAACTCTTGTGCAACAAAAATAGACAGACCTGGCCTCGGGAGCAGTCTGCTGACCCTGTTACTATTTTATAAAAATTCTGTTTATGTTATTGTTTTGTTATACCTGAAGCTGAGTTTAGAGGGAGAATTTAAACATTACTTGACAAGTGTTGGCTTATGAAAATTTGTATCTGTGCATTACTTATGAAAATGATGTAATTCTGTCTAATTTTCCACTAACAGACGAGGTAGCCCTCTTTTGATTGGTGTCCGAAGTGAACATAAACTCTCTACTGATCACATTCCAATACTGTACAGAACAGGTAAAACTCTTCCTATGTCATGCCAAGAGGACACTGTATAAATTTGAGTGCAGTAGATAAAAAGAATTGTGTTCATTAAATTGAAATAAATGTCTCTTTGGTCAGATCCACATGTATGTGTATATAGTTCTGTCTAGACGTGAAAAGGATTTGTTGTTGTGATTCTCTGACGAGGAGAATTTTTTTCTGTTGTATATCCTTAGCTAGGACTCAGATTGGATCAAAATTCACACAGTGGGGATCACAGGGAGAAAGAGGTGGGAAATGCACTCTGCATGGATGGGGAGGAATCTTATCCTCTTTTGTTCATTCTTTACTAATTCTTTGTTCTTGGAGTGAATGAATGTGCTGGGCCTCTAAAAATGTGCTTTTTTTTAATGGGGAAACATATTTTGACATTTTTCTAATTTGCAGAGTATATTTTGTCTGTCTGCTTTTGGCATTTAGAAAACTGCTTTTAATAATTTGTTTCTTTGAAATTTCTAAGATTTGAAATCAAAGTTTTTTTTTAATTAAAATCATGTAAGATACATTAATATAAATAAGATGTTTAGATTGGGAAAGAGCATTGTGTGCTAGGCTATTGTAGATTGAATTCAGTGGTAGTTATTTCATTTATGTAACTTTTTACTAAATTATGTTTAAATGATCTTTATTTTATGCATGATATTTTACTTTTAGATTCACATTCAACATCGTGATTGCCTTGTTTGAAATTGGAGTCTTTTTGTTTGTGTGTTTGAAGTTTATTTTTCTTTATAGGACTTTCAGTGATACGAATTCTGGATCATTTTATTGATATAATTAGAAAACAAATGGCATGCTCTTTTCATTTACTTATTATTAAAAGCTTTCCAAGTAAAAGATCGGGAATGGTAATTCAGAAAATTGAAACCCATATTATTAATGTGTAAGTCTTGGTTTCTTGAAAAAAAAATTAGCAAAGGACTCTAAACCTTTCATCTTTAGATAGTGGCTGCTTTAGCTCTTTTATCTAAAGCAGAAAGTTAGTTCCTCATGTAGTCTTCAGTCATGAAATGTTAGGATTTCTTCTTAGTTCCTCCCTGTCCTTCCCTTTTCAGAAGAAAAACCAGTTTAACCAGTGAGAGTAGAGAATTTTGGATCCAGGGTTCCAGACTTCTGTTAATAATCCTGCTCTTCTCTACATTATTTTTATGTTACTTTGTACACTTTCTTAGGCTGCTCTTAGGGAAAAAAATGGAAAAACATTGGCTAAGGTCTTAAGAAGTTAGAAGAAAAACTTAACATGAGACATCTTTTTAAGATCATGAATTACATTTTATTTCTGTAGCTCCTCGTAGGTAGATAATGTGTGGCTCAACAAAGTTTAGTTTAAAAAGTTTAGCCTCTTATTGGAGAGGCTGTATAAAGGGCGCTTTTAGATTTTTGCTATTTTTTCCAGGTGTAACTACTGACAAAATAAGGGGGGGATGGTAGTGATTGTGTTTACTCAAATCAGATGAGAAAATCGATGTATGGCAAAACATTTTATAGATTGCCGGAGTCGTGTAGGTATCAGGTGGTAATGTTCCTTTCATTTAAATAGGCAGTGATATCTTAAATCCTTCTAGATATTATCATAACATTTACCTTGTTACTTGAAGAATAAACATCTGGAGAAGGAAGATAGTGAACCTTGACACGATTAGGGCATTGTGTAACCTAAAGCTGGTTGTATATATTTTGAAAATATTGGTCCTAGGCTATCCTTCTATATATTTTTTAATTCACTTTTTTTACATCAGGAAAGTTCACTCTTTTTGATGTGCAGTTTCATGAGTTGTGTCAAGTGCAAACCGTTGTATAACCACCACAAAGTACAGAACAGTTCATGCCCATGAACATTCCCTCCAGCTGGAGCTTTATAGCCAGCCCTAGTTCCCATAGCCAGGCCTTGGCAAACACGGATCTGTTTTGTCTTTCTATAATTTTTTCTAGGATGTCATCTTATGTGTATTTTTTAAAGTGTGATACCTTTTTTGCTATTGAATTTGGATGGAAAGGTCTAAAGAGCTGTTTTATGTTCATGTCTTATACACATATTAGCACAGTTGTGGAGAACTTTGGATGTACATTTCTAAGAATACTTACAAGCAAGTCTTTATAGACATGCATTTTAGAGGACAGATACAATATGAATTTTTACAAGTATGTTTATTGTGTCCTCTGGCCATTGTGTCCATAGTTATAAGGTCTATAAATGTCCTGATTTCAGCAAAAGGTGCCTTTTTTTTTTTTTTGGTCTCTGTGACATTTATATGGTCTTCACGTAATGGGTTTTCCTCCCCATATTTGGCTAATTTGTCAAACTTCACTTTGCTTTCCAGCTTTGACTTTTGTTGTGAATGAGCAAAAAGGAAAAAAATTCTTCATTCATGATTTGACAAATTAAGTAGAGATGCCAGAATTCTAAAGTTCTAGGATTAAAAGGATATTATTATTGCAATATAATATATTGCATATTTTATCCTAACTTAAAAGAAATGTAAGAAAACCCAATTTTAAGAAAGAAGAGGTTCTAGGTTTATGATATTTCCAGTCCTTAGCAGTAGGGGCCAAATACATCGTATGATGGTTAGAGTTTAAGTGTCTTTGTTTTGTTTTGAAATCAGAATTAGTGTAGACTACAACTTGATTTGTTGTGCTAACTTACAGTTAAAATCCAGAGAAGTTTTGTTATAAGATAATAAAAATTAATATGCCATCAGCCTTCATTTTATTCATTGTACATTCTTGATATTTTTAATATAATTTTTATGAGAAGTTTAGTTACATTAACTTATATGTATTCTATCAAGTCTTGTGTGAAGTTAAAATTAGGTGATACATACTTTTGATTAAAAAAAGGTGTTAGTGATAGTGAATTATTTGCCTTTTACCTGGAAAAGAAATATTGTTCTAAAAATTTGTAATGTAGCACTCTTACCTGCCACGCTCTCTTTGATAGTTGCTGTTTCACTCTACACCTGTGTCATTCTTGTTGACTTATTGCATGGAAATAAGGTGATCTACCTAGCATCTCAAAGTTGCTGAAATTATTTTGTGTTGCTATGTTTTTTTGTTGATTTTATAGAAAATTATGTCTATTTATACACTGGCCGTGGTTTCCTGCATGGTTGCTGATTTGTGTTAGCTCTGTGCTCTAGGGAAGGACAAGAAGGGAAGCTGCAATCTCTCTCGTGTGGACAGCACAACTTGCCTTTTCCCTGTTGAAGAAAAAGCAGTGGAATATTACTTTGCTTCTGATGCAAGGTGAACTTGCTTTGTTGGTTCAGAGAATTTTAGTAAAACTTCTCATGTTACTGAAAGCAAAAGTCATTTTGTACAGATCTAGTCATCCCGTGTGGGAGAATTTTGTCAATTAGAGACAAATGTAGGTGTCCTTTTTGGAGATGGGGTTCTAAGAATATTCTTCCTCTCAATTCAAAACACGTAGGTCCGTTTACGAAGAAAAGAGAACAGTCCTTAAGACTTGTTCCTGCATATTTACTTTGAGTTCTTGTATTATTTTTCCTCTTCTTTCTGGAGCCTTACCCAGGTTTTATAGGAAGGAGAGATTTTAGACTGGAGAACAGAATGGCTTAGTGTCCCACCAATCACAGTATGCTTGCTAAACCATTATAGTTTTAGTCCAGTAAGGACACTTGCCTTTTTTAACTTGGAAGTAATTTGCCGCATAATCACTTTTATAAAAGAAATAGTACTAGACTAAGACATTTAGAGTGAGAAATACTGTGGGATGCTTAGATGCATTTAGAAATGAAATACTAACAGTGGTGAGGTTCAAGTGGATCACTCAAGTTGTCAGCAAGCATCTGAGTCATTCATTGTGCCTGAAAGAGGGGGTCTGAAGATGAGAAAGGGTCATAGTTTAAGACTGCTGGGATTGCATCATCTCGGTGGGAGAATAAGCTTCTACTGTTTCCTAATCTTTGCAGGAGTGTAGTCAGTGCTAGGATGCATCATTATTATCAAGTAGGTTTGTTACAGAATTGACAGTTACGGCTTTAATAACCTGGAAATTGCAGAAGCTTATCATCCTTTTGTCATTGATTCATATATTCTCATTGAATACTCTGAGCAAAGCCATGTCCTAGGCTTAGGAGATAATTGTGAGTAAAAATAAAAATATACTTGTTTGAAGAGTGTCTGGCTGGCTCAGTCAGTGGAGCCTGTGACTCTTGATCTTGGGGTTGTGAGTTTGAGTCTGATCTTGGGGTTGTGAGTTCAAGTCCTACATTGGGGATAGAGATTACTCCAAAAAAAATAAAATCTTAAAAAGAAGATATGTGTGTGTGTGTGTGTGTGTGTGTGTGTGTGTGTGTGTGTGTGTAAACACTTGTCCTTGAGGAGCTTTTTCTTAATGGAGAAGACAGATTTTAATCATACAAGTATAGAATTCCAGCTGTGACAAGAGCTACAGAATACCTGTAACAGGGTGACTTACCCTCCTGTGGGTGAATTTCTTTAAGGGAGTGACACTTGAGAGATAAGGAGATGTTAGGAGTTAGTTGGGTGAAGAGGTAGAGGGAAGAACATTTCATTTTCTGCAGATTGATCAGTCTGTGAGAGCTCAGGATGGGTATGAGTATGGCTGGAATACAGGAAGTTTGGTGGGAGTTGAGGCTAGAGAAGGAGGTAGGGTCATGGTAAGGTGTTTTTGTTGTTTTCTGAAAAGCCAAAGGAAACCCATCAAGTGGTTTGTTGGGTGAGAGAGAAATCTTGGTTTGAGTTACCTTTTGATCTCATTTTGGCAGAAATGGAGAATGGATGGAGGGAGGGAATGTGGGTGGATAAGTTAGGAGGCTGCGGCTGTAGTTCAAGATCTGATAGCTTGAACTGGCTTGTGCTGGTAGACATACAGAAAGGCTTTGAGAAATATTTAGGAGTTAAAATTGAAGGGTTTGGAAATAAAACAAGGAGGAAATAGCCATACTTTCTGATTTGATCGAATCTAATTTGGTTTAGGGTGTTGCACAGAGGTCCTTTTGTTCATTGTCCCCAGTAACCGCCCACTGCCCTGTAGGGAACGGATTGGGTAACTAGAAAGTTATCAGAGGTATTGCACAATGATAGGTTTGTATTCTTTATTTTATATTATTTTATTTTTTAAAGATTTATTTATTAGAGAGGAGGGGCAGAGGGAGAAGGAGAGAGAGAATCTCAAGCAGACTCCTCACTGAGCGTGGAGCTTGACATGGGACTTAATTCCATGACCCTGAGATCATGACGTGACCTAAAATCAAGAGTCAAATGCTCAACTTACTGAGCCTACCCAGTTGCCCAAGTTTGTATTTAAACTTGGTCCATGTGTCCTAATGATAGTTTTATTTGTAATAATCATCCTTGATTTTTGATTGTTATATCTCCTTGAACATTTTATAGTGCTGTCATAGAACATACCAATCGCGTGATCTTTCTTGAAGACGATGATGTTGCAGCGGTGGTGGACGGCCGTCTTTCTATCCATCGAATTAAACGGACTGCGGGAGATCACCCTGGACGAGCTGTGCAGACCCTCCAGATGGAACTCCAGCAGATCATGAAGGGTGAAAGTTTTTGTCATGTTGTAGCTTGGTGGTCTTAATAGAAAGGAGACGTTCTGCTTCCTGTGATTGTGTAGGAATCTGATGACACAGGGCTGACTGAAATCTTGCACCCAATTAGTGAGGGGATAACCCCAGGAAAAGGGATGATTCTTTGGAAAAATTATATGCTCGTTTTTTTTTTTTTTAAGATTTTATTTATTATTTTACAGAGAGAGAGATCACAAGTAGGCAGAGAGGCAGGCAAAGGGAGAGGGGGAAGCAGGCTCCCCGCCGAGCAGAGAGCCCAATGCGGGGCTCGATCCCAGGACCCTGAGATCATGACCTGAGCCGAAGGCAGAGGCTTAACCCACTGAGCCACCAGGTGCCCCTATGTGCTGGTCTTAAAGTAGTTGTTCTTCAAACTAATTCATGGTTTGTTGTCTCTAATATTAAAAAAGAGACTGATTATTTAAATAATACTTGATATTTTTAAGATACTTTATAAACATAGCTTATGTTCTGTTTTTTATTCCTCTCTTATTCTCTCTGTGCTTTAGAGAGAATATATATGTATATAATACATAAATAAATGGGGATAATAGGACTACCTCATTAAGGTTGTTTTGAGGATGAAGAGCGCTAATTTATATAGAGCCTTCAGAACAGTGCCTGACACACTTAGGCCTAAATAATGTTTGCTCTTGTGAACTGTTAAGATGATTGCAGTCATGGCTTTTATTCTCCTTTCTCATGGGGTTGAGGTGGGCTAAAAGCTAACATTTATTCCTCACTGCTATGTGTCAAGTCTCTCCTACACTAACGCTCTACAGTGCTGTGAAATAGTTGCTGTTCTTATTTGGCAGATGAAAGAATTTCCCCAGAACCATTTAGGTGGTGAAGGATAGAACCATAATTTGAATCTATATATGACTCTAAAACTTAAGTTTGTCCCCCTCCTATGTTTGTTCTAACTGCATGTTTTAGGTATGAAGTTGATGAAGTGAGTTTTCCTCTTCGTGTATTTTTCTTCACACAGGGCAAAATGTCCTATGTGAATATTGTACTCTACTGCCTTACTGAGATTATGTTACTGAAGATAGAATTCAGTTGGTACAGATTTCTTAATGATACAATTTATGTTATTTTAGGCAACTTCAGTTCATTTATGCAGAAGGAAATTTTTGAGCAGCCAGAGTCCGTTGTGAACACGATGCGAGGAAGAGTCAACTTTGATGACTACACTGGTAATGCAACACGAATGATTATTTTTGAGCCTCCTGTGGGGGTTGGCACTGGTGGGGCCTAAAACCTCACTGTCCTTTATCGCCTGACAGAAAACTGTGGCTGCCAGCTACTAGCGGCGCCCAGTTGTCTGTCACAAGCCCTCCCGTATGTGAGTCTGCTGACGTGAGGTGCATCAGATGCGTAGAGCTGGAGGTGGAGCAGTGGTTACCAGGAGCAGGGAGAGGGGATGAAGAGGGAGTCATTTAATGAGTACAGGGTTTCAGTTTGGGAAGATGAGAAAGTTCTGGGGATGGATGGTAGTGATGGTTGCTCAACAGTGTGAATGTGCTTAATGCTGTGGAGCTGTACACTTAACAGTTATTAAGATGTTAAATTTACGCTACGTCTATTTTACTGCAGTAAAAAAGGGGAGGTAGTAGCCATGGTTGCCAGAGGCCGAGGGGATGGGGGTGGAGAGTGATGGCTAATGGCTATGGGGTTTGGGTCAGGTGATGAAATGTTCCAAAATAGATGGTGGTGATGGTTGCACAACTGATCGTGCACATTAAAAGGGTGAATTTATACTAAATATACTAAAAACCACTGATCGTGCACATTAAAAGGGTGAATTTATGGTTTGTGACATATTTTAATAGGGTGGTTATAAGAAATGTTAAAACTAGAAAGTCATATTTGAAAATTGTGAGTTAGAGCATGATTTTCCTGGAATGGGGTGGGGGATGTCCTCCAGTGTATCATTAAAAACATTTAACTTCTTTTCACTTCAGAAAACCTTTCTTGGGCACTTGCTGTGTAGCGGGGACTGTTCTGGGTACTGTAAATTCCAAGAGGAGTCAGACCTGGTCCTCTCCTTGGGAAACTTACATGTATCTGCTCAGCCTAGATTTTTCTCTCAGTTTCTAAATGAGTGAAGGTGTGAACTTCCCCAGAGGCTTTCCAGGTCTTTTCTTAATGCCTTTTGGGATAATGTGTACCTTCCTGCCTGCTTAGGATGAGCTGAGAGTGCAGCCCTGGTCTTCTTTCTGGAAATTCTGCCTGGACCCTGTGTCACAGGAACTTGTGCACCTTGCACAAGTTTAAGTTTAAGACTGACGTTCTGGGGTCCTAAGATGTCTCTAACCTGTTTATTGCGAAATCCCATTTTGGGAACACTGTGTGTTCATCAGGACCAGTTTAATAAACAGTGTAGCAAACAGACTTTGGACTGAGCTTCTCAGCATTAATTCGTTTTTGACCAATAATTGCTAGGGTGCAGAAATCTCATCCTGAATCTGTGTGTCATATGTGCAGTGTTAATGGTCTTCTTCCTTAATGCCGTGTCCTGGTAATGGGTAGAGAATGATTTCTCTGAGTAAATGCTGTCTCTGTGTCGTCTTTTGTGAGCAGTATCAGACTTTCTCAAGAGGAGAGATTTGTCAAAGCTGAATTATAAATTGAACATCTTATGTTCAGAACACCATGTTGAACATAGCAGGGACTATAGGAAAGTTATTTCTGATACGGTTTCTTTGAGGTTTTTATAAATCTAGAGGGGAGGTAAACATATAATTATTTAAAGAAAGGTAAAATATAAATGACATTAGAAATACAGTTTCACGTTGGGATGTTTAAAGTTCAGTGTTGAATTTGGAGTAGACAGTAAATCTGTGGGCAGGGGCTTTGGGGCCAGGGAAGGCTTCATGAAGCAGGCAGGCATGAGTTTCAAGGATTTGGAAGGTAATGATGTGGGAGCATTACAGTTGGAGAGAACAGCGTTAGCTAAAGGGGGAGATAGTGGGAAACCATTGGCAAGCTATTGGTGGAATACTGTGTGGTCCAGTTTGCCAGATCTACTACCGGAAGAGGAGTAAGGGGCAGTAAGCCTGGGAAAGAAGATGGGAGGAGCTGCCAAAGGGGTCCTGGAATGCTAAAATGTTGGGGGTGCGGGGGGACCTCCTTGTGTAGAAATTGCAGAGCTCTGAGGAGGCCTAGGAGCCAGGGCGATCAGAGCTTCCCTGGAGTGATCTGGGTACCAGTGTGAGCAGCGTGCCCTGGAGGGGTGAGAGGCTGAGATGCAGTTGCCACTTCGGATGTCTTCCTGTCCGGGCTGAAGCGGTGGGGCGGGAGAGGAGAGGAGCAGGAGCTGCCGCCTGCGGATGTGGGGAGAGGGGCTTGTTAAAGGGGGTTGAGCTGGAAAACAGGGAGAGTAGCAGTAAGGACCACCTATGGTAGTTATGGAAGGAAGATCAGTAAAGAAATTTATTTCACAAGGGAAGACAAACTTTCAAACGAAGTTCATGATTTTAAAAAGGACTTTTATCAGTGTTATCTTCCTCGGAAAAGTTCTGTAATACAAATAGGATAGCTGTTATCTTTTTTTATTGTTAGGATGAGGAAATTGAGGCTCTGTCAGTTTGAGCGTTTTGCCAGAGATCACATTGCTGGTCCTTTATAGAGCCAGGCTAGCCTGAGGTATTCAGCAGTGTTTCTGAACATGCTCCATCCCTGCTCCCGTCCTCTGGGCATTCTTGCTGCTTCTGTTTTTATTTTTTTAAAAGATTTTATTTATTTATTAGAAAGGGGGGAGGTGGAAAGGGAGAGGGAGAAGCAGACTCCCCACTGAGCAGGGAGCCCGATGCAGGGCTCTATCCCAGGACCCTGGGATCATGACCTGAGCTGAAGGTGGATGCTTAACCCACTGAGCCACCCGGGCACTCTCTTGCTGCTTCTAGTACTGTGGCCTACTTTATCAGAATTAAGCTTTTCTCTAAAGCATTATCCATTCAGATCTTGGGATGACTCCATCCAGAACTACCTCAAACCTTCCTCAACCAGTAGGGAATTTGTTAGTTTTAAGAGAAATAGTTGTCACCCAGCTCATCTCACCATCTCACTTCCTGTCATCCTTGGTCATCATCTGAAATACAAGATATAAAATATGCTTTATACTGCATCATCTCCAAACTGATTTGCCATTGCATGACTTCAACCCAACCTCTTAATATTGTTTGCTTTCTTCCCCAAACCGTTGCAGTATATGCTGAGGTCTGTGGAAGACAACTGTAGGCAGGGGTGTGCTTGGTCAAGTGCAGAAGAGCAAGAAGGCTAGTCTGGTGGCAGTGCTTGGGTGGGTACCAGGAGATAAGGTCAAAGTTAAGCAGGAGACAGGGCATGTGGGCACTTGAAGACATAGTAAGGAGTTCAGGTTTTATTCCAAGTTATTTGGGAAGCTGGTGAAGGTTTTTATGATGGTTTTGTTTTATTTTTTCCTTTGCTGACCTTTTAAAAATAGATATAATAAGTCCTCTTACTATTGAAATTTAAAAGGGAGACCATAAAGTTACTCAGAAAAAAAAAAGCAAAATATATGCCTTGGTTTTATAGTATAACTAGTTAAGGTAGAAGAAAGTGTGGGGAGATAAAGGCAGGGGAATGCTGCCTCTGGGGCACGCGTGTCGTCCCCTCAGACACACCACACGGTGCCTTGGATAGTATATTCCTTTGGTGGGTGTTCAGGAAACACCAGCTGAAGAACTGAATGGCTGTTGAATGAAACTTTCTCACGGGTAGAAAACTAGCCTTGTGTTGGAAGTATTTCTACACAAGATGCCCTTTGAAGAACCCGTAAATAGCCATAGAGATAGAAGGGGGACAGGCTCATTGGAAGGTTTTGAGATCATTTAATGTTTTTAAAGGATCATTCTAAAAGATGATTTTATTCAGGAGGTGGGGATGGAAGGGGGAATGGTTAGGAGAGTGTTGCTGTGGTCTAGGGCAGAGATGTTGGACTACATGATGGCGTTAGAGTCCCCCTTGGAAGGTGCGCTCACAGGACCTGCTCGGAGTCGAGGTAGAGAGGGGTAGGAGCAGTGGAGGGCTTGGGGGTGGCATTTACTGAGATGGGAAACACTGAAAGGAGAAGGGTTTTCTCTTGTGTTCAGAGCACTGTTCTGGGGGTGGGGGGAGCACTGTTCATGTGGGAAATGAACGTAACTAAGTCAGTTTTTTCCCAGGTAACTTAAAGAGATATAATCAGATATAATAAATTCACCATTGTTGGTGTATAATTCTGTAAGTTTTGGCAAACTTTCACCGTGTGATCATAACCCTAACCTCCACAGCAGTCAAGATGAAGGACACAGTTCCATCGCCCTGTATTCGTCTTTGTGCCCCTTTGTGGTCAGTCCCTTCTCCACCTCCAACCATCAGCACCTAGCAATCTCTTGTCTGTGCCCCTGTGGTTTTGCCTTTGAGATAAATTGTAATCTAAAGAGAGGAATGGGAAAATGACCAGACAAGGTAGAATGGGATAACAACCTGCAAGGTGTGTGGGCCTACAAGGGGGTAAGGTTAGTTACAGGTTTGGGGCAGACAGATAAATTGTGACCTATTTAGTTTTCAAAACCGTATATAATTCTTTAAAATGGTCATGTTGTTTCCCATATTGGCAGTGGACACTCACGAAAATGATTTTCTATTTCCTATGGTTCTTTCCTAAATAATTATATTCACAAACTTTTATTTCAGTGAATTTGGGCGGTTTGAAGGATCACATTAAAGAGATCCAGAGGTGTCGGCGTTTGATTCTTATTGCCTGTGGGACGAGTTACCATGCTGGCGTAGCAGTGAGTAGCTTCTTGAGGTTTTAACAGTTTGAGGTTGGATATCAGAAGGCGTCTGTAACATACCTTGTAAAGTTATACTTTGTTAAAACATGAAGTTACCTTTTCATGTTGTTAAGACAAAAATCAGGAAGGTGGGGGGCAGAAATATTAATAGTAGCTGCTTCCATCTTCTTGTAGAGGTACAATGAAAACAATAAAGGAAAGAAATTTTTCTGTGATGAGAATTCTTAGAATTTACTGTCTTTTTTTTTTTTTTAAGATTTTATTTATTTATTCGACGGAAATCACAAGTAGGCAGAGAGGCAGGTAGAGAGGCGGGGGGAAGCAGGCTCCCTGTTGAGCAGGGAGCCCAATTCGGGACTCGATCCCAGGACCCTGAGATCATGACCTGAGCCGAAAGCAGATGCTTAACCATCTGAGCCACCCAGGCGCCCCTAGAATTTACTGTTTTAACAACTTTCTTGTATATCCTACTGCAGTGTTTGCTGTAGTCACCATGTCGTACATTATATCCCTAGTGCTTGTTTATCTTATAACTGGAAGTTTGTGCCTTTTACCATCTTCCTCCAATCCCCTCTCCTCCACCCCTACCTCTGGTAATCGCAAGTCTGATCCCTTTTNAGGCGCCCCTAGAATTTACTGTTTTAACAACTTTCTTGTATATCCTACTGCAGTGTTTGCTGTAGTCACCATGTCGTACATTATATCCCTAGTGCTTGTTTATCTTATAACTGGAAGTTTGTGCCTTTTACCATCTTCCTCCAATCCCCTCTCCTCCACCCCTACCTCTGGTAATCACAAGTCTGATCCCTTTTTCTATGAGTTTTTGTTTTGTATTGTTTTTTAGATTCCACGTATAAGTGCATCATACAGTATTTGTTTTTGTCTGTGATACTTATTTCACTTAGTATAACGCCCTCAAGATCCATCCATGTTGTCACAAATGATGGGATTTCCTCATTTTTCATGGCTGAGTAATATTCGTGTGTGTGTGTGTGTGTGTGTGTGTGTGTGTGTGTACACACACAACTTCTTTATCCATTCAGCAATTGATGGACACTTAAGTTGTTTTTGTGTCTTGGCTTTTGTGAATAATGTTGCTATGAACATGAGGATGCAGATATCTTTTCAAGTTAGTGTTTTCTTTACCTTTGGATGTAGTCCCAGAAATGGAATTGCTGGATCATATGTTAGTTCTATTTTTAATCTTTTGAGGATCCTCCATAATATTTTTCATGGTGGCTGCACCAATTTACATTCCCACCAACAGGGAACCCAAGAAGGGTTCCCTTTTCTCCACATCTACACCAGCATTTGTTTTCTCTTGTCTTTTTGATGATGGCTATGTTAATAGACATGAGGAGATACCGCATTGTGGTTTTAATTTGCATTTCCCTAATGGCTGGTGATGTTGAGCATCTTTTCATGTATCTGTTGGCCATTTATATATTTTCTTTGGGGAAATGTATATGCAGGTCATTTGCCCATTTTTTAATTGGGTTATGTTTTTTTTTCTTCGCTTGAGTTGTATGAGTTCTTTATATGTTTTGGATATTAGTCCCTTACTAGATATATGGTTTGCAAATATTTTTTTCCCATTCTGTAGTGTGAGTTTTCACTTTGTTGATGGTTTCCTTTGCTGTGGTTTGATATATTCCCACTTTTTTATTTTTTATTTTGTTGCTTGTGCTTTAGGTGTCACATCCAAGAAATCATCACCAAGACCTATGTCAAGGAACTTGTTCCTATGTTTTTTTCTAGGAAGTCCCTGGTTTCAGGCCTTACATTTAAGTCTTTAATCCATTTTGAATTAATTTTTGGGAAGCTGAAATTCTGTATCAAAGATGTGTGTTGGTTGTCAGTGCAGAAGCATGGGAGTGTCATGGTCTTAGTCCAATAAATCAGATCCAGATGTAGTTTTCTTATGAAGACACCATTTATACTGCTATTGGTGTCAACTCCTGTAAGTACAGAAGACCCTTACACATTCAGGTTCTACTTTGAGAATTGATTCCAAAGTTTATGACATAGTGATTTGGGGGCAAAAATATCTGTGATCTGTACTTGTAGGAGCCAGTCCTGTCACTAGTGTTGGAAACTGGGTGGTTTTCCAGCCCTTGCATCTCAGTTCTCTCTCAGTTGACTCTTCAGATCACATGGTCTAAAATGGAAAGTCTAGTAGGCAGTATTAAAGGGAAGAGTGCTAAGAAAGTGCTTGTTTCAAACATGGGGGAAAAAAGAATGAATTAAAGACATAAGTGTGAATGAAGGGATTGGCCAGTTCCCTGGTGGCTTAGATCTGTTACTGGGTGACCCTTCTATTCAGAAATAAAAAATTTGATTAAGTGTTTCATCTAATGCTAAACCTGAATTTTAGGGCAGAAAGTATATGCTATATTAGAATTCTCTAATTTTGAAATTTGAGAAAATGTTAAGATTTGTTTTGTTTTGTTTTTTGGTAGATGCTGAGACTACTATAGTTAACAAACACGAGAAGTTCCTCTGGGGTTTATCATACAAAGTAGTGTTGTTAATTCTATCTAGTTTTTTGTTTGTTTTTGTTTTTTTGATGGAGTCCAAAGTGAATGACACATGCGTAAATGCTTTTTTAGTATATAATATGTAACCTGAACAATAAGAATCAACTGAAATCATTCTAAGTATAGTTTGCTCTTCAAAATATTAACTGTCTCTGCGTTTTTACAATGACATACTATAGAATTTATGACAGTATATTAATCTCTTCTGATGCAAATATATCATGCTGTGTAAAGAGTTGCTTCCACTGAAAGAAAAAGACATTTATTAGGACAGCTAAACCTTGACATTACTTTTGTGAGGTATTAAAGATTTTATTTATTTATTTGACACAGAGAGGGAGATCACAAGTAGGCAGAGAGGCAGGCAGAGAGAGAGGAGGAAGCAGGATCCCTGCCAAGCAGAGAGCCCGATGCGGGCTTCGATCCCAGGACCCTGAGATCATGACCTGAGCCAAAGGCAGAGGCTTTAACCCACTGAGCCACCCAGGCGCCCTCTCTGTTTATTTTGAAGAATATAATTCCAGTGTGACATTTATATTGTAAATGAGGGGGTAAAATTTGATTTTTATTTGTTTGAGGGAAAACGTCTAGCATTTTAGGGTCAGTAACTTATGTATGTATAATTAGTAAGTGAAATACAGCACTGGAAAAGATTTGTTAAAAATAAGATTTTATCTTTGAAGACTTTCTGTAAGTGATGTTATAACATTGTTTAAAAGTGCCAAACCAGGGCGCCTGGGTGGCTCAGTGGGTTAAAGCCTCTGCCTTCGGCTCAGGTCATGATCCCAGGGTCCTGGGATCGAGGCCCACATC
>LNAC01000129.1:563028-587462 GCA_002007465.1 Ailurus styani | reverse complement strand
TCTCTGTGTCAAATGAATAAATAAAATCTTTAAAAAAAAAAAAACGTGCCAAACCAAAGTTAAAGAATAAAACCATTTAGTTTACTTCTGTGGACAAGAAAGTTAAAGGGATATGAAGTAAGGAAACCTATACAGTTCTTCACTCCTGTGAAGGAGGAATGCGGTGATGGGGCAAGAGATGGGTGGGGCCCTTTGCCTAAAGAAGCAGGTGGTATCCCCAACTAAGTGTGTGCATCTGTAGGGCCTAAAAGTTTTGCTGCCTAAAAATTTTTTTTCTATTGTCTTAAATTTTCCAATGTTTAGAGTAAAAGGAATTGAATTAGAATGGAAATTATTAGTAAAAGAAATGCCAAGGTGCTGTTTGAGTAGAAGCATACTACCCCCTACTTCACTCTCCATACTACAAAGTTTGGAAATAGTGAGCTTTCTTAAACAGGAGTTCTAAAGTGTATTGACTTTTGGGGAAACGTTACTACTTTATGAATACATGATATTTTTGAAGTGCTTAATTTTTCACGAGGTGTTTATGTGTCTGTGATTATCTCCTTTGAAATCTCTCAGTGATTTGGTATCATTTCAAGATTAGGAATTGGGAAGTTAGAGATAATAGACTATCTCAGAACAGTGCTTTATCTACTTCTCAAAACACTTTATTTGTGTGTATATATTTGCTTTTAAGAATACATGCAGGGCGCCTGGGTGGCTCAGTGGGTTAAAGCCTCTGCCTTCGGATCAGGTCATGATCTCAGGGTCCTGGGATCGAGGCCCACATCAGGTTCTCTGTTCAGTGGGGAGCCTGCTTCCTCCTCTCTCTCTGCCTGCCTCTCTGCCTACTTGTGATCTCGCTCTCTGTCAAGTAAATAAATTTTTTAAAAATCTTAAAAAAAAAAAAGAATACATGCATTGATAACTATCTAAAGAGACTTGTACTAAAATGGTAAGTGCACGTATCCCCACCCTGGCTGGGGGAATTTGGATTATTTTTTATGCTTTATTCAGTATTGTTTGTATTTTCTAACAATGCATGTGTATCATTTTTATAATCAGAAAAAAATGAAAAGTGTATGTTGAATCCAGGGAAGTTCAGTGAGAAAGAGTATTTGAAGTAAGGTTATATGACCAAATCATCTTTTCTCTGCAGACACGTCAAGTTCTAGAAGAGCTGACTGAGTTGCCTGTCATGGTGGAGCTTGCCAGTGATTTTCTGGATAGAAACACTCCAGTTTTCCGAGATGATGTTTGCTTTTTCATTAGTCAGTCAGGTATGCTAATTTTAAAGCCTTGAAGGAAAGGAAAGTCGTTCATTCTAATATTTATAGCATATATTGACAAAAGCTGATATTAAAAGATGAATGGGTATTGCAAATGACCTGACAAATTACAGATTTATATTAATATTATGTAATTCTCTATAAATGAGTAAAATTAACACATTTTACACTCAAGGAGCTGAATTTTCAAAGGTAAGGAAAGGAGATCATAAAAAGTAGGATGTTACTATGAAAAGTTTTACAAATTTATTAAACGTGCATGTTTTTTGTTGGTTTTTTTTTTTTTTTAAGATTTATTTATTTTAGAGAGAGTGTGTGTGCAAGCCAGGGTGGGGGCCGGGGTGGGGAGAGAGAATCTCAAGCAGCCTCCCTGCTGAGCATGGAGTGGAGCTTGACGTGTGGGACTCGATCTTAGGACCGTGAGATCACGACCTGAGCTGAAATCAAGAGTCAGACACTCAACCATCTGAGCCACGCAGGGGCCCCTAGTACATGTTTTAAATTTTACTTAAATGATACTGTTGAAGGTATAGTTTTTGTTTTTGCATCTAAGAAACAGCGTCTGCTGACTGCTCTGTGTGTTACTTTTGTCTTGCTTCTTACATAGGTGAGACAGCAGACACCCTGATGGGTCTTCGGTACTGTAAGGAGAGAGGAGCTTTAACTGTGGGGATCACGAACACCGTGGGCAGTTCCATATCAAGGGAGACAGACTGTGGCGTTCACATTAATGCCGGGCCTGAGATTGGTGTGGCCAGCACGAAGGTAAGTTCCTAACTTGGTTCTCTTAGTTATCTAATCATAGGGCTGGTGGAACACACTAATCCATACCTTATAGTTCGTTTGCTATAGTTTCCTAATCATAACAGTCATTAATAGATAAAATACTTGTCCCCTCCCTCACTCCAAGGCTAAAAGGGACAAGTGTATATAACATGTATGTTGACGATTTCTAATTCCTCCTGCTGGTGCAGTGGGGTACATGGTAAGTCTCATGTCCTCTTCTTTTATTAAGTATAGTATGGAATTAGAAAAATAACAGATTAGAAACATCCAGCTTAATTCTAATAATTTTTGACATTTTAATTTACTTACTCATAGCTTCTAATAAATATGCCAAAATATACATATTACCTGTGAAAGTTTGTAAGGGGGTTTACACTTTTTGGTATAAAATTTGCTGATTTAAAATAATTAAAATGAGTATTATATGACTATCTGTTTCTCTTTGGATACTATATCTATGGAGACGTAAAGCACTTTTTTTTAAGGCCTATTGAGACTGCTTTGCTCTTTGAAATTGGAATATACATGAATTTAGTATTAGTAATAAAAATAAGAATCTTAAAATACAAAAGATGTTCTCTCTCCACAATTGTATTACTCTTTATGATTTCAACATTTCTGTTTTTCTGCTTAAGCATAATATTTCCTATTGATTGTCTAATAAGATGCTTAGATATTGGTGGATTTGATTCTGATTAAGGGTGTGTGGAAGATGATATTAACATGTACAGGACCACATTTGATTTTTTTTCCTCTTAACCTCAGAAATTTTTCTGGGGGGGGAGGGGAATTTGTGATTCTTATGTAAAAACTCCGAGTGAGGTTTTTTGTTTCATGGTTACTTTGATATTGCTAGCACTATAATTTACAGAAAGCTGAAACCTGAATTTTCTCCACGTGGTAATTAAAACATGTAAGATGTGTGTGCTTGGGTTTCTACTCTGTGCCTAAATAAATAACTAGCTGCCCTCAGCAGCAGCTTACGGATTTTTGGAACAGTATCCAGACAGACAGCTTTGATCAGGGATTGGAATTCCAAGGCCCCTTTATTCACAACACATGGTGAAACAGGGGCTTCACCGTGGTATATGTGAGAAACAGGGTCACACCACCGAATGGGTGCTCTTGACTTACTTTTTAAAGAAATCTTTCTTGAACTGCGATCTGCCAGGGGAAGTACAATTTTTTTGATTTCTAATTCTCTTGTTCACAAAAACTTCAATTTTCTCAACATTTTATTTTTATTTTTATTTATTTATGTATTTTTAAGATTTTCCTTATTAGAGTGAGCACAAGTGGGGGTGGGGGAGGGACAGAGAGAGAGGGAGAAGCAGACTCCCCACTGAGTAGGGAATGTGAAGTAGGGCTCCATCCCAGGACCTTGGGATCGTCACCTGAGCTGAAGGGAGACGCTTAACTGACTGAGCCGTCCAGGTGCCCCTTCTCAACATTTTCTTATCATTTTCAAACACACAGTGAAGTTAAAGGAATTTCATATTAACACTCATATGCCCATCACCTAGATTCTACCATTAACATTTGTTTCAGCTCTGTTGAGGTATAAATTTCACCACCATAACATTCACCAATTTTTGGTGTATAGTTTTAGTAAATTTGGGTGTGAAACTGTCACCACAGTCCTGTTTTAGGAGACTAACTCACATGAAAAAAGTTCCTTTGTGTCCTTTTACAGTCAGCCCCCACTTCTACCTCAGCCTCAGCCTGAGGCAGCTACAGTTGCTTTCTCTTGCAGTACTATGTCATCTTCCAGAAATTTCTTATAAATGGGATTGTATAATACATGTCTTTTTTTTTTTTTTAAAGATTTTATTTATTTATTTCACAGAGGGAGAGAGATCACAAGGAGGCAGAGAGGCAGGCAGAGAGAGAGGGGGAAGCAGGCTCCCTGCTGAGCAGAGAGCCCGATGCGGGCCTCGATCCCAGGACCCTGAGATCATGACCTGAGCCGAAAGCAGAGGCTTTAACCCACTGAGCCACCCAGGCGCCCTAATACATGTCTTTTGTGTCTGACTCCTGTTTAACACATGGTGAAGCAAGGGTTTCACCATTAATGTTTTTGAGATTTTTTTTTTCATGTTGTTATTTCTAGCAGTAGCTCTCTTTTTTGCAGGTCCTTTTTAAAAAAATCTTTTTATTTTGAAATAACTATAGGGTTTATAGGAAGCTGCAAAGGTAGTAGAGAAGTCTGTGTACTTCTCACCGAGGTTCCCCAATGGTTACATCTTGTATAAGAAAAAAGCATCTTTTCACAGTACATATTTTAATTAATGTCTTTAAAAAAATGGCTCCCTTAGAAATTTTAGTTAAGTATGATAGTTTAGTCTTTAATTTTTCTTGATTCTAAAGTAATTTTGTTTTCTTCAGTTGCCCTTAGACATTCTAGGCTTGGAGTTATGAAAGTTTTGCAGTGTTTAGTCATAGAGCATTTCTGAATGGCAAATATAAGCTTATATGTTGATAGGTGATCAGAGAAGTTCATCATTGGAATCCCTGGCCCTGTAATGGACCTAACCCAAGAATTGTATAATCTTGATTATAAATCTCCAACTTTGCCTGAAAAAGTGTCAGGGTTAGAGAGAGAGATTACTAAGTTTCTGGTAATATCAGACCGTAGACAATTTGATATTTCTGTAGAAATTGATGAACATAAATGTGCAAATTTAGCAGCTTTTTATGTTATTGCAGGTGTTTAAAATTTAACCACAGTACTGACTTTTGTTGATTTTTAAAAATAAAGTGATACAACTTTTTGGCCGCATATAAAAGCCAAGTTTAAAAGTTCAGAGTCAACATTTTCCTGGTGAATTCTTTCAAACCTCAGTAAGTCTAAACATGAGATGTAACTTACTTTTCTCATAAGTGGTTTTCTGGTATCTATTGGTGAAATGAAAAACATGAAATTGGACAGTAAGCTATAATGGGAATGCAATGGAAAAATGTGTGCATTAAAGCTTTCTATTTAAGATTTATACTTAAGAACCAGGGTTGAGATGTCTTAAGTCCAAATAAGGGGACATTACTCTTGTAGAATAACATTTTTAGTCATGAGCTGGAGGAACTGGAACTCATCTGATTGGTTTGAGTTGGAAACAGTTTAGGTATGCCAGGGGTCCCAGATATTGGTTCTCTCCCCTGTCCTGATCATATGTCTTGTGATTAATTGGTTTATTAAAAAGTAAGCATCAGTAGGAAAAGGTAGACTGGAAGTGACTGGAATTTAAAATACAGAGGTGCTCATTAGCCTGAAGGCAAGGGACTGCAAATCCATGCCAGTGCTTTGGGGAAAAGCCTGCTGGTGGACCACATCGTAGCACAGGGATAGGTGGCTGTGGAGGAATGTGTGAGCAGCTGGCTGCTGGGAGGCTCAGCAAGAAGCAGTAGGGAGTCTCATTTAACTATTGGGAATTCTCTTTTAACTATCAGGAGCATTAGCAGATTGTGATTTTATTATACAGGAGGCTCATTATCCACATTATGACAGGAAAATAGTCACTGATGATGTGATTCCTTATCCAGAGAAGAGTAATAGGAATTCAGCCTATAGGGGTGCTTGGGTGGCTTAGTCATAGGCATCTGCCTTTGGCTCAGATCATGATCCCAGAATCCTGGGATCGAGCCCCACATCGGGCTCCTTGCTCAGCAGGAAGCCTGCTTCTCCCTCTCTCACTCACCCTGCTTGTGTTCCCTCTCTCACAGCGTCTCTCTCTCTCTATCAAATAAATAAATAAAATCTTAAAAAAAAAATTCAGCCTATAATCTACAGGAAAACCCACAATAAATTTCTTGATGTTAAAATTATACATAATACTATAGCTGGCCACACCACAACAGTCCTAATGATTTAATAATAAAAATATAAATAAGAAACTCAAATGCCGAAACATAAAATTTAGTTTCTTTAAATGACTGCTGAATTAAAAAGATAACAGAACTACTATTAAAAAGTCTTAGTACAGAGGTGCCTGGGTGGCTCAGTCGTTAAGTGTCTGCCTTTGGTTCAGGTCATGATCCCAGGGTCCTGGGATCGAGCCCCACATTGGGCTCCCTGCTCTGCAGGAAAGCCTTCTCCCTCTCCCACTTTCCCTGCTTGTGTCCCCTCTCTTGCTGTGTCTCTCTCTGTCAAATAAATAAAATCTTAAAAAAAAAAAAAAAAAAGGAAAAGGAAACCCAATAAAGCAGAAGGGGACAAATAATAGAGAAGAATGAATGAAACAAGATTCTCCTTATTTGCAATTGATATAGACTGTCTATAGAGCTTAAGACTAGCAAGTAAAAGACTTCTTAGAATGAGTAAGAATTCGTATACAGTGTTTTATTTAAAATACATATAAAATATTTTCTCTATAAACTGACGGTGGCTACTTAGAAGAGATATGGGGGGGTATGTTTGGAAGGAGGGTTCTATTTTCAATAGCTATAAAAACGCTTAAAAATAACTTTACCAAGCAGTATGTAAGATGGTCCATAAACACTTGTAGAATAGATGAAAAGGACATAACTTTATAGACGTTTAAGTTTTTACCACAAATTGATAGAAGTACCATATTTCTAGGTGGGGAAGATGGTTTTATAAAGAAATGGCAGATATGTGGGACAGAATCAGTTCTGCAGCATGACTCTTGGGCAGCATGACATCAGGGGACTGAGACTGCAGGAAATGTCACAAGCCAGTAGAGAAGGGGTAGGTGAAATGGAGGGAAAATTGACCATAAGAATAAAAACACAAATTAACACCTTGCACTAAAATCAGTTTCAGATGGACTAAAAAAAAATCAAAAGGGACAATGAAAACAATAGAATGAAGAAAATTTAATAATGCTTAACTGATGTTAGGATGGAAGGATTCAGCTTAAAAGTACTGCTTAAAGTTAACTTCTAAGTTAATATACACCATTATAAAAGGTTATATCCAAACAGGGAGAAAGTATTTGAAACATAACAGTAAAGACCTTCTTAATACCAACTAAAAACAAACAAAACCCCCAAAAACTCCTAAGTCGAGAAACAAGTAAAGAACATACAGTTAATTCTTAAAAGAGAAAACATTGGCTAATGAACATGAAAACAGTCTTTTCAGATTGAAGATATGTATGAATAAAGTAGTAGTGAGAGACTATTGTCTAGCAGGCAAATGGTAAAAATTTGTTAAAAAGATAATTTCCAGTATTGGAAAGAATGTGGCAAAACACTCATCTCACATTCTCATACAGCTAGTAGGAATGAAAATAGTCTTGGTAGCTGACTGCACGTTTTAAAACATTTACAGTTCTGTAGCCTAGGAAAATAGGTGGGTCTTAGTTCAGGCACTTATCAGTAAAAGTTTGTTTTGAGCCTGTGTGTTAGGCATTACTCTGAATGCTTTACATTGGTCTCATTTACTTCTCATGGGAATCTTGTAAATGTACCTTTAACAGATGGGCCATCTGACACCTGAAGAGGTGAAAAACTGCTCCAGTTTAGTAAGCAATAAAGAATGCATTCTTTGGGAAAGTGCTTGTGATTAAATTAAGAATATAGCAAGTTATAAAATTATATCTACCGATTAGTTTTCTTAACCATTTACAGAAAAAAAGAAAGGCAGTGAAGATTAGGAGGCATTATTCACAAATGTTATTAATACCATGTTATTAAAATATAACTTTGCATTTAAGAATGGTGATTATTCTTATTTCTACCCACTTTTCTTTCTTTTTTTTTTTTAAAGATTTTATTTATTCACTTCACAGAGGGAGAGAGATCACAAGGAGGCAGAGAGGCAGGCAGAGAGAGAGGGGGGGAAGCAGGCTTCCCATCGAGCAGGGAGCCCGATGCAGGGCTCGATCCCAGGACCCTGAGATCATGACCTGAGCCGAAGGCAGAGGCTTTAACCCACTGAGCCACCCAGGCACCCCTCTACCCACTTTTCTACAATTGAGGTTAAAAATTTTTTTTTTTTGTCAAACTGGAAAAAAAAAAAGGTGGGAGTGAAGAATAAGCAATGGACAAATGTGGAAAAAAAAAAAAACGAAGAACAATTTTTAAAAAATCCAACAAAACCAGTGCAAGTACCTCAGGGAAAGTCCTTCAATGCTTTGCCTTTGACTTATATGAAAAAAATAATCTGGTTATGCATGTGCAGATTTACACTCTGCTCACCTTTCTTTGCATGCTTCTGTTTCCTTCTGAGGGTGTTAGGGATTTGGTAAGCATCTGGTGCATTCTAAGGAACTATGTTTTGTATTGGGAAATAAAAGTTAAGTCATTGTTCAAATTCAAAAAAAGGAGAATAGTGATAGATTTCTCAAGTACTGATTCAGTTTGCTGTTAACTAATACTGTTTTGTTTTTTGTTAAATATTTTATTTATTTGAGAGAGAATGAGAGAGAGAGCATGAGAGGGGAGAGGGTCAGATGGAGACACAGACTCCCTGCTGAGCAGGGAGCACTGTGCGGGACTCAGTTCTGGGACTCCAGGATCATGACCTGAGCCAAAGGCAGTCAGTTAACCAACTGAGCCACCAGACACCCTAACACTGTTTTTGTTTTTGTTTTTTTTTAAATGGACAACATATATTTATAAAACCAATGGGAAGGAATTCTTTTTTTTTTTTTTTTAAGATTATATTTATTTATTTGACAGAGAGCTAGAGACCACAAGTAGGCAGAGAGGCAGGCAGAGGGAGAGGGGGAAGCAGGCTCCCTGTCAAGCAGAGAGCCCGATGTGGGGCTCGATCCCAGGACCCCGAGATCATGACCTGAGCTGAAGGCAGAGGCTTAACCCACTGAGCCACCCAGGTGCCCTGGAATTCTTTATTTTCATCTTTTTTTTTTTTAATTAAAAATTCCAAGTTCTTAAAATGCAACTGCAACTAATTCTGCTTTCTGTGGTGTCCTAGGCTTACACCAGCCAGTTTGTATCCCTTGTCATGTTTGCCCTCATGATGTGTGATGACAGGATCTCCATGCAAGAGAGACGCAAAGAGATCATGCTTGGACTGAAGCGGCTGCCTGGTATGGAAAGCTCACAGTAGAGTTTTGTTATTTGCGGGAGTGGCTAATGGGTGAAGCCTCTTCTTGTCCTTGAAGCTGTGGCTTGTAACTATTTAGTCAAAAGATTTTTCTTCTTTGGCACCTGTGTTTAAAAATCCTTCACTGAAATAACAGAATAGAAGCACTGGTCTTTTGTTGGTTGCTACCAATATATTATTGTTATTATATCGGTTCAGTCTATTGCCCTTTTTTCATAGACTTTGTTAATATTACTTCTTAACAGATTTGATTAAGGAAGTACTGAGCATGGATGATGAAATTCAGAAACTGGCAACAGAACTTTATCATCAGAAGTCAGTCTTGATAATGGGACGTGGCTATCATTATGCTACTTGTCTTGAAGGAGCACTGGTAAGTCTTCTCACTTATAATTACAGTCTGGGATCTTAGTGACCTGGCACATAGTCATACTTTCAGATGGAATGAAGTAGGTAGGACTTTTGAAAATATCTCTGTATTTATGCACTCTGATTTGTTATCTTGAGAAAGGTAACACAATACATAATTCAAAAGTGAATATCAAGAAAAGTACATTTTACCACTGTGATTTGAATTTAGCAAGTTAGTTAACTACTTGGGTTAATCTGTTGCCTAAATGTGAATAAATAAAAGATCAAGTTCTCTAGGTATGAGATTTCTTCCAAGTAAACAGGCAAGTAAAAGAACAGTTATAGAGTAATAGGAATATATTCATGATCATCTAAAATATTCACAAAGTTTTTGTGGTTTTAAAACTTCTAGTTACTGGGCACCTGGGTGGCTCAGTTGGTTAAGCGACTACCTTCAGCTCAGGTCATGATCCTGGACTCCCAGCATCAAGTCCCATGTTGGGCTCCCTGCTCAGCGGGGAGTCTGCTTCTCCCTCTGACCCTCCCCCTTCTCATTCTCTCTCTCACTCTTTCTTCTCAAATAAATAAAGTCTTTAAAAAAAACAAAACGAAAACTTACAGTTACTTAATAAACTTCTAGTTACTTGTCGATAGTTTAGAAATAATGATCTGTTAACCTATATTTACAGGTCAGTGGTCATTTTATACTTTTATTTTTTATTTATTTTAAAGATTTTATTTATTTATTTGACACAGAGAGAGATCAGATCACAAGTAGGCAGAGAAGCAGGCAGAGAGAGAGGAGGAAGCAGGCTCCCCGCTGAGCAGAGAGCCCGATGCGGGCCTCGATCCCAGGACCCTGAGATCATGACCTGAGCCGAAGGCAGAGGCTTTAACCCACTGAGCCACCCAGGCGCCCTCATTTTATACTTTTAGATAGAGAATGACTTCAGACAGCAGATGTTTTATGTAATATTTACGTAAGAGTGGGTTTTTGAAAAACAGACTGAAAACTAATCTAGTTCTTTCCTGTTAGAAAATCAAAGAAATCACTTACATGCACTCTGAAGGCATCCTTGCTGGTGAATTGAAACATGGCCCTCTGGCTTTGGTGGATAAGTTGATGCCTGTCATCATGATTATCATGCGAGATCACACTTATGCCAAGTGTCAGAACGCTCTTCAGCAGGTGGTTGCCAGGCAGGTAAGTTAGGGGCCGCTGGGAGGGTGCCAGGGGTTGTCAGTTGGTTCCCTAAAGCTTATTTCAATTTTATGACATTTAAAGTGATAGACCAGTGCCCAGTAGGAGGCTTACAAAACATGTGGAGGTTTATATGTGAAGAAACTGAGATACTCAAGAGTTTTGACAGCACCCAGCTCCTGATCTCATAATAAGCAGAACCAAGATCAAAACAGGTCCTAGTCTCCAGATCCTGTTCTCTCTCTTAGTGTATATGTCTCCCTTTCAAGTTAATATTCTTAAAAGTATATTTCAGGAGAAACTTTTTTGTGTCAACATTAGAGGTGTTGTGCTTTACTGAGTTTTCTTTAGATCATTTGGCTTTTATATAAAGCCCCAAAGGTATTACTGGCTGGTAACTGAGCTCGGTATTTCTCAGTTGTGTGAGTTTGAATAAATTACCGAGTCCCACAAAGTTCCCGTTTCTTTGGCTGCAGGTCAGATCAGTCTGAGTTACCACGTCGGGTTGTGAGTCAGTGAGGCCATGTGCATGTGGGCAATGCAAAATCTGCAAGTTCCTGTGAAGCAGCTCTGCCTTTGCTTACCAGCGACTGTGTGTGTGTGTGTTTTCCCTTCCCAGGGACGCCCAGTGGTGATTTGCGATAAGGAGGATACAGAGACCATTAAGAACACAAACAGAACAATCAAGGTGCCGCACTCAGTGGACTGCTTGCAAGGCATCCTCAGTGTGATCCCCTTACAGCTGCTGGCTTTCCACCTTGCTGTGCTGAGAGGCTATGACGTAAGTGATGGGCCCCTGGAGAAATCTTGAGCTCACTTTTGACCTGGTTCATTCTTAGTTTTCCTTCTAAATTTTTAGCAATAGCATTTGAGAAACCCTTCAGATATTTATCTGTCACCTGTTAACATTCGCATGGCACAATTCGTAGGTCACATCATTACCTTTTTTTACCCAAAGAACCTGAAGGAACCTTGGAGCCTGCCTCTGTGATTGGAGATTACCTCCTTGAGGAATCCCCATGTTTTCTGTTTCCTTTGGGGGGCTAGCAGCTCTTTGGGACACCCCCACACATTGCAGGATTTTAGCATTCCCAGTCCCCCTGTCGTCATGATAACCCAACATCCTGGTCTTACACACAACTCATAAATCCCTACCGACTGGCATTTCTAGTAAGAAAGGTTTTAACATGGGGACTTGGGCTTAGGGTGTACACAGCCATTAGTAGGCCTGGGGAGAGGCAGGGGAGGGAGGGAGGGAGGCCACTAGGCCATCCGCCAGGGTAGGAATTGCAAGGAACCACTACTGTTGGGGGTCTCGGCTGCTGTTGCACCAGGGTGGGCCACTCCCTGCCCGAAAGATGCATGGAAGCTGCTGGCAAATCCCACATTAGCTGCCGGAGGCTTATTACCCCCTGAGTGGGCTGCCCCTTTTACAGAGGACCACAGAGCACTTCCTGTGCTGAACCGGCTCCTTTAGAATGCTTTTTCCTCACTTCAAGATTTTTAAGATACATTATTTGACTTTGTTTTCTAATTGTAGTTTTTTATCGTCCGTAATTAGAGATGGTTGAGGAACATGTTGTTTTCTGGTTTTATATGCAAAAGTAATTTGCTTAGAGTCACTGCTTCTTTCCCCCCCAATCTGTACAGTCTTTCAAATATTCCTTCTTGGGTGTCTGGGTGGCTCAGTGGGTTAAAGCCTCTGCCTTCGGCTCGGGTCATGATCTCAGGGTCCTGGGATTGAGGCCCACATCGGGCTCTCTGCTCGGCAGGGAGCCTGCTTCCTCCTCTCTCTCTGCCTGCCTTTCTGCCTACTTGTAATCTCTCTCTCTGTCATATAAATAAATAAAATCTTTAAAAACAANTCTGCTCGGCAGGGAGCCTGCTTCCTCCTCTCTCTCTGCCTGCCTTTCTGCCTACTTGTAATCTCTCTCTCTCTCTCTCTCTGTCATATAAATAAATAAAATCTTTAAAAACAAAACAACAACAACAACAACAACAAAAAACAAATATTCCTTCTTTTGCAGGTTGATTTTCCCCGGAATCTTGCCAAATCTGTAACTGTAGAATAAGGAGCCTCTGCGACTCTGGGCGATTGAGCAACACAAGACACCTTTTGTATTTAACACCTTGATTTAAAATATCACCCTTGAAGCCTTTTTTAGTAAATCCTTATTTATATATCAGTTATAATTATTCCACTCAATTTGTGCTTTTGTGAAATTACCTCATATTTTTCCAGTAATTTTTGGGGGAGTTTAAATAATGGAATTTATATTGGAATTGTTACCACAAAGAGATTTAGCTCTCATTTTCTTTAAAGGATGCTGGGTGTTGGATTTCTGGGCCCTTCACTTCAAGATTGTGTGTTTTAGAATAATTGGCCTTTGTTTTACCTTGCTTCTATTCATTCAGNGATTTAGCTCTCATTTTCTTTAAAGGATGCTGGGTGTTGGATTTCTGGGCCCTTCACTTCAATCTGGGAAGATTGTGTGTTTTAGAATAATTGGCCTTTGTTTTACCTTGCTTCTATTCATTCAGCCCAAAGAAAGTGTAGTACATTTAATTGGAATATCTAAAGCCAGTGACGATGTATGCTCATGATTGGACATTTAATTAAGATTTTTGTTAAGTTTACGTATAAAGAGAAGATGCTGTGATTTGTTTTGAAATTTGTGTTTTGTTTTTAAATCATACTGTAGGACTTAAAAACTGAAAGCTTTTCTTGGTGGGGTTTCTATGTAAATTCGGTTAACCTGAATGTCTCAGACCTGTTGCTTGTTATCTGGAGGTCGAGTTAGAGTTAATGTAGGAAGCTAGAGTATGGTAGTACATTGATTTTCTCCATTCTTAACAGCAAGTATTTGCACAATTTTATAGCAGAAACTTTAATTTTGAGCTGCTTTGGACAACTGACAACATGATTTTTTGTGTGAAGATGGGGGATCTCCAAGTGGGGTGGCCTAGTCCTAGTTTTTCCTATCTTCTGAAACTGGTTTTTATTTCCTTGTATCTGTAGTTTTTTTGTTTCTTGTGTGTGTGTTTTTTTAAATGACTTGTTCTTTGAAATCACCACACAAAGTTGCTGTCATATGTCTGAGATTATATCAGTACTGATATATGCAGAATTCTGTAATTTTGTCCTGGAAAAATTTCCCGCAGTGAACTTTAACTTTTTACTGCCTTGTTGCATAAAACTTGTTGCATAAAAGACCAGCCTGCCAGTTGGAAGTTCTTTGTAGTTTGGAGATTTGCAAGCCTTTTGATTAATCATTTGATTGTAAATGTGTATGCTGAGCTGTATGCTTTACACTGATGCTAGTGAAGGGTTGCATCAAATATAGTATTATTTACGAGGTATACTTCTCTATTGTCTGTGTTCTACCCTGAAGTATATTTAGGAATGAAGAAGATACAATAAGTAAAGTGATATCAAGGTGCCTTCAGCTGGTTTATGTCAGAAATGGAAATTAACAACTTAGATTAAAATAGAGTAGAATGTTAGTTTGACACCCAATGTGTTGGGAGTAATCATCTCTTTACAGGGCTTTTTGGCCAAATCCTGGGGGTTATAGGGCAGTGTGTTTGTGTTTTGGTGAAGTCCTTCTCTTTTTAAAGTTTTGCCTTTAAATTGTGAAAGTAAGATATTTAGCATAGTTATTTAAGTAAATTCAGGCTTTTTCTTTTTTCTGTGTTTGAATTTCTTGGTGAGGTTAAGATTTTCTAATAGCTATTGCTGCAAAGGGAGCACAATTCTTCTTGTGTATTAGGGTTAGAAAAATACTTTGCATATTTTGAGGTACTTTGGAAGGACTGTCCTAGATGGAGACTAGAAACCTGGTTGCTTTTAAAAATAAAATAAGGTTACTGTTTACATAAGGTTACTATATATATAGCTACTATAGCTATATTTATCTATTTTAGTTGTTTCTGAGATTATTTTGTTTAGGCCTGCTAGTTTTAGTATGTGTATAGTGTCATTTCTTATGTTAAACTAGCATTTTATGTCTGATTTGTATGGGTTTGTAGCATTTCTTAATGGTCTGAAGTTTAACTCGGCATTCTGAGAGAACAGATATGTGAAATCAATCATTTGTTTTCAGTTTCTCTTTTTTTCTTCCTCTGTGTCTGTCTGTCTCTCTCTCTCTCTCTCTCTCTCACACACACACACACACACACACACACACACACACTTCAAGCTAGGATAAGTTCTGAACTGGATATCAAAAGCTGATATTAAAGAACAAAGAAGTGATATTTTCCAAATAAACATGGTTTCTCTTTCTTGTCCCTTCTTGCTTCTTACTTTATTTCATGTAGTGATTTTTAAATGCTTTTATGTATTAATTATGAACATAAAAAAAGATACTCCAATGAGGTAAATCGCTAGTAAGTGTGCATGCCTAGTTAAAAACCAATGTAATGTTAATAGGTCAGAAAATCTGATTTTTCAAGAAAGGTATTCTGCAAAAGGAGTCCTTTATATAAAAAGTTCTTTCTTGTAGTACATTGAAAGTTTAAATTCACTCACATGTAACTTAAGAGTTCCTTACCTCAGCCATGAGCCCTTTTTAGCCTGGGGTCATGGGTAGCATCTCACACGTGGCTCAGTAAATGATGGTTACTTTGCAGGCAGTTGGTTTTTCTGTCTTTTTAAAATTCCCTGTGCCATAGGAATGAATGGGAAGAGAAAATTAACATTCACGGTTTTTAGTGTGCTGTAACTGTGTCAGCATCCTATTATGGGCAAGTCACTGTACCAGGAACTGGAAAGGACATCTTGTTGAAAGCAGAGTCTGTTTGTCCCCAGGCAGACTTATCACCGGTGAAGACCAAGATCATTGTGAGGCACAGGATGAGGGAGTGGAAGAGTGGAGGTGAGCTGGGTTATTAAATAAATGGTCCAAGTTTAGGGACATATAACGTTCAAAAGAGGAAGAAGATGCATTTTGTAGAGTGGGCTGTTACCGCAGGCTACGTAGACCATGTATCTGTGGTGAGCTAAGGAATGGCAAAGGCAAAATGCACAAGGGAGAAAGAAGCAAGCATCGGTACTGCTCAAGGCGGGACAGACACAGGGCAGTGTGCAGGTGGGGCTGGGGGTCAAGAGAGCTAACGCGGATTTTCTCTCTCAGTTTTGTTGCAAGTTGTTTCTAAGATGATATCATCTTTGCCTTCTGAATACAGATCTCTTGGCCTAAGGTACTCGTGAGGACAGAAGGAAAAGGAGCCCCCTTTTCTCTTAGCTCCTTGGTAATGTTCATTTGGCACTTATTTATATTGTCTTCAAAGAAGGAAGACCAGCTGAAATGTTTGCTTTAACAAACACATTTTAAGAAGTCCTTTGGAGTCAGTGTTTTATCTGTTCAAAAACTTAGGATATACTATAGCAATAAAGGGAAAGACTAATGTTAACTATTGTATGTGGCAAATGATTTTTCTAAAAAGCACAATGTCACTGAAAAGTGTTTGTTGAAAAAGAAATCATAGCTCACACGGAACTTGTGAAGGCCAAAGAAATGGAAGGGAATGGTAAAGGAAGGTATTTTAGTCTTACGTCCACGTATTCAGTGGGTTTTATCTACCAGACTACCAGATAGAGTATCTTCTTCATGAAAACATACTTCAGATTACTTTCTTTGTTCTTCATGTTAGAATCTCAAGTTTAGAAGAATTTACACATGAGTTTTCTCTCACAATATTTAAGGATTATTAATATATCAGTATTTCTCTAGCTTGGTGAGTTTAATCATATCTTCAGATCTATGACATGACAACCAACAGGACTGATAACATTTGCTTTGAACCAATAATTTCCAGGGTTAAAATGAAAATCGTAGTTGACTAGCAAGATTGTAAAGTGTATTAACTTGTAAGTCTGTAATAGCTTGATAGCTCTGTTATGGAATCTACCATAAATAATGGCTAATGAGAATGTTTTAGGAAATTCTTGAATTACCTTTCTCTGGTACTCAGAATGAATACAGAAATGATCCTGTTAGCTTTTTAAGTGTTCTGTGGTTGGCTTTTTGCTTTTTTTGGTGTCTTGTCCTTTTCTTTCTTTTTTTTTCTTAAATAAAACTTTTGGTATTTGTTTAAATTATACTGTCTGTGAGCTGGAGATTTTAAAGTATTTGCTTTGTTTCGGTTTTCTGTTCTTTAAGATAAATGTGTTTACCGAGCCATTGGGTCATTTTTTCCTCATGTCTTGTAAGTCCAATAACTCTAAGAACTGTGAATAAATTACCAAAACATACTGAGAATTGCATTTTGAAGCAATTTGCCAATATTTGAAGTGTATACATGTTTGTAGATGTGTTAAAGATTGTATCACACTAAGAATGTAGCCAGTGTTTAGTTGTTAGTAAACTTTTCCGATGCTAGAAGTTAATTCATTACTATTGCTTTTTAAAAGAAGAGATGATTGGATAAATATAATCAAAAGTTTCACGTCTCCACTCCCAACTTGCCCGTTGTTTTTCGTAAGGATCATTAGATAACAAAGGCTCTACTTTTTTTTATGTCATATACCTTCTCAAGTCTTTTAAATTTTTTTTTTTGTGAGAATGTGTTGTTTCTAGCAAATTTCTAGTGTATACTGTGATCAACAGCTTTGCGTAAGTGAATTGATAGTTGCAAAAGAAGGATATTTAAGATGGGTGAGTAGCAAGACAGCATGTACGCTAAAGTTTCTGTAGTTCTGGCAGTCTTAATTATAGAACAAAGATTTCCTTTTACAGGATCCTTTTATAAACAGCAAGCGAAAATCTCTATCCGTGTGCTGTAAGCACTCACTGTGTTCTGCAGGAGACAGAGTTATGCCGGGGTAGTTGGAATGAATAGCTGTGCTGTTTTGCCTTCCCGTAGAACGGAGCCCCGTCTCTCATCTCCATCTCTGTGTTGCTCTGCAGCAAAGCCTGGGGCTGCCACGCAGCATGGGTCATTTTTTCCATGGGCCACATTTTGGCCTAAAATCCAGCTTTACTTTTATTAGACAGTTATCTTTCAGTTCTCCTCAATTGGCTAGAAGTATTTACTGAGTACTTACTCAAGGCCAAGAAATAATTTCCCTAAAAAATTAGAGGCCTGTTTTTCACTGGAGTGGCATTTAAGAAAAAGAAATTGTTAACTTTTTTGGATGAGGAAAAGATGTAAGAGTTAAGTTTCTCTCATTAATCTGGAGGTAAATAGTTCTTCATTCTACAAAATGATGTAGGGAAAAAAATGAGGTAGGAACTTTATTAGCTTAAACATCCTGGAACTATAAACTAATCTTGTAATAATATATGGACAGGTTGCCAGGTTACAGGTTATTTAACCAGCTGATCCCTTCCCCGGAAGTATGTGTGTAATAAGATAAATTCATTCTTCTCCTTTTGGTTAGCATGTGTACAAGAGATTATTTCCAAGATCGAAAGGCCACGTTTTTGAACTTCATACTAACATGATTTATTGGCTCAAATCCCAAGGTTTGCATATGTGTTTTCTCATATGTATTTCTCTTAATGCTGTTCTGTAGCCATATTTTCCTTCTTATATTTCAAGAGATTTTTGGAAATGAACTATGGATGTACAGTTGAAAATATGGAATAAAAAATGGAGCTTGTAAACAATTAGAGAAATGCTTTTTGGATAGAGTTATAGTTCTTTCTTTCCACTCACTTATCAGTCTACCTCTGTTTGTGTAAGATTAAAAAGGCTGTTTATACCTATTAGGATGAAAGTTCTTGGCATGTTTTTCATATGCTTTTAGTCTCTGCAGTACTTGAGTAATTTAGAAGCATCCGACAATTTTTTTTTTTTTTAAAGATTTTATTTATTTATTTGACACAGAGAGAGAGAGATTACAAGTAGGCAGAGAGACAGGGAGAGGAGGAAGCAGGCTCCCCGCTGAGCAGGGAGCCCAATATGGCCTCGATCCCAGGACGCTGAGATCATGACCTGAGCCGAAAGCAGAGGCTTTAACCCACTGAGCCACCCAGGCGCCCGAAGCATCCGACAATCTAAAAACCAGAGCCTAATAAGGCATATCCTGGAACTCAGAGCTGTTGCACACCCTAGGGGTCTTTAGGGGTTCATTTTTGCCTCTGTCACTCAGCTTTATGTGTTTCAAAATGGAGGTAAATACGGTGAGGTCTTAGAAGGAGAATTGCCGGAATACTCATGGAGAATTCTAGATTCATTATACCTAAAGGGCAAATGACCCTGTGGTTCTTAGCTAATACCTTCTTAATTTGTGAGATTCAAAGGTGGCTGTCCATTAATTTTAAGTTGTCCTACAACATCCCGGCTGTAAAGGTCCCTGCGTATCAGGGTCACTACAGTTTGTTTCTGCCAACAGCCCCTTTCAGGTGACCCTCTCGTCCTCACGTTGTCCTCGCTGATGCCAGTGTGGCATCCTCAGTCATGGGTGTTCTGTGGCAAGTTCAGTGTGAGATGGACTCATTAGAAAGCCTGCTTTTCAAACAGTGCCCCTCATGGGTTGGAGAGTATCTGAAACAGTGAAGGCTGGTTGTTCTCAGGCAAGGGAAATAGTAAATTCAGGTTTCTAGTAGACTTGAATGCAGGTAGCCAGTCTGATTCAGGGGGGGCGCGCCCCCCCCCCGGTTGCTTTGTATGTAGAGTTGTTTTGAAATATTGAGCATATTTGCTTTGACTTTTATCTCTTGCTTTCCTAATTTTGTATTTATCCTTTGAATAAAGTGTAAACCGAATATTGAATTTACTTTGTCTGCTGCTATGTAGAAACCTAGGAACCGTGGGAAATCCTTGTAAGATTTTTATCTCATGTTCTTGGTTATTAACTTGAACCCATGTGTTGTTACTAAAGTTCAAAGTATTTCTTTGTTTGAAAGAAATGAATTAACTTTAAAACTTCCTAATATGTAGGGTTTTTGTGTGTTTTTGTTTTGTTTTTTATGTTTGAAGTGAAGTGGCCTCTGAAAGCAGAATTGACTTTACTGACACAACATTAGTAACTTAAGTGCTTTGAGTTATTTTCTCAGCAGAGACATATTTGTGTAAATTTGTTTGGGAACACCTGGTTCCAGGAGTGAGGGGGCTCCCCAGAACAGACAAAAGCTAGCTGACTCGTAGACAGGTTCTACTTACCTTGGCCTTCCTGAAGGGTGGTGTTCCAACATTAATGGTTCTCAGTTTCTTTGGGCTCAATATACTGAAACTAAGGAAGGGCAGCTCTGAGAATGTTGGCATCCTATCAGAAGATAAGGGTGGGGGCGCCTGGGTGGCTCAGTGGGTTAAAGCCTCTGCCTTCGGCTCAGGTCATGATCTCAGGGTCCTGGGATCGAGGCCCGCATCGGGCTCTCTGCTCGGCAGGGAGCCTGCTTCCTCCTTTCTCTCTGCTTACTTGTAATCTCTCTCTGTCAAATAAATAAATAAAATCTTTAAAAAAAAAAAAAAAAAGAAGAAGATAAGGGTGATTTTTTAGGTTATTTTTTATTTTATTTGTTTATTTTTAAAAGATTTTATTTTTAAGTAATCTCTACACCCCAGGTGGGGCTTAAACTCATGAGCCTGAGATTAGGAGTTGCATGCTCCACCAACTGAGCCATGCTGGTGCCCCTTAAATTATTTTTTATATTCAAGAATCTCATGGCTTGGCTTATGCCCAAATCAGATGCCTCAAAACTTGGATCATTATTTAAATGGACAACCCTTCACAAAATATAACAGTCAATTCTTGGTTTTCCCTCCTTACTTTGCGCTGCCCAGTATCCTGGGTACTCTCGGTCCATAGATCATATGAGAAGGACTTGTGGACAGATGGGGTCTGCTTAAATGATCCATACATTTCTCATTGCCTAAGCACAGTGACTTTGCCATAGGAGTTCCTTAATAAAATGCTTGCTGACCTTAAGTTATACTCTAAATAGCATTTTTATTTCTTATTTTTTTCTTTCAGAGCCTTTACTTGCTGAGTTAGAGTTTGATCAAGAAATCATAAATCACTGCTGACTGGCATTTCTAGTAAGAAAGGCTTTAATGTGGGGAATTGGGCGTACACAGCCATTAGACGGCCTGGGGAAAGGCAGGGGAGGGAGGGAGGGAGGCCACTGTGCCATCCGCCAGGGTAGGAATTGCAAGGAGCTACTACTTTTGGGGGTCTCGGCTGCTGTAGCACCAGGGTGGGCCACTCCCTGCCAGAAAGATGCGTGGAAGCTGGTGGCAAATCCCACATTAGCTGCCAGAGGCCCATTAACCTGTCTGCAGTTTACCATGGAGAATACTTACTTCTACTTCTCTTTTCTAAATTCTGTACAAGTGGCTTACTGGTGAAATCTCATTGGATCTCTGTGGTTAAGTATCCAATGGAAGGGAGAACTTAGATATTGTCCAGTGCAGTTCGCCCTTTGGATTACCCAGCATCTCTACTCACTCTTGTATCCATATTTAAATTTCCAAAGAAGAGCAAGAAGAAAACCATAGTTCTGCTGGACATGCTGCAATTACCCTCTTGGAATAAAGATACACCGTCTTCCCAAGAAGAGAAGACACATTTCACAAATTTCTCCCTATGTGATGTTCACTTTCTCCCTTAGTCACAATCCCTTAGTCTGGGGCAACTGGGGGGTTCAGTCGGTTAGGTGTCTGCCTTCGGCTGAGGTCATGGTCACAGGGTCCTGGGATAGAGCCCCTCAGGGGGCTCCCTGCTCAGTGGGGAGTCTGCTTCTCCCTCTCTGACCCCCCTCCCTACTCATGCTCTCTCACAAAAAAAGAAGTTCATAGTCTTTTTTTTTTTTTAAGTTCATAGTCTTAAGTAGAATAATTAGAAGGGGAAGGGGGCAAAATTGATTATATAAATGTATATATATATCAAGAAAAGACAACATATTAAGCCCTCATTTGTACCACTAGTCAAGAGTACGTAGTTTACATAAATCTATACAAGTACATACACATACAAATATGTACATTTTTCTCTTCCATTACCCATTTTCTGTTCCCTTTGCCCTCAGCAAGCACCCAGGGTCGTTGTGACTCTTGGCCAGAACTTTTTTGCTTCTCTCTCTTTTAGCTAGGTTGGGACCCTCCCTCCCTTCTCCATTCTTGTACCTAAATTGGGGGCCCATCTGTGTAGAAAGGTGACAGCAGGAATTTCTGGCAATATGGTAGACGAGATAGCATGAGGAAATTACTGAGATAGAAAAATTAATGCTGGATAGAAAAGGCAAAACTCAAGGAAAAAGAGTTCTCCAAAGCAAAAAAGTAACCAAGCATTACTTGGAGAACTGAAGCTGATGGCAACCCTGGGAGGGGGGCTTCTGTTGGTCTTCCTGAGGCTAGATCTTTTCAGTGCTGATGGGCTGCACTTGGGGGCCAGGAGACAAAGCCACAGTCTGAAGAAAGGGGGGAAGTCAGCGAAATGGAAAACATTTGTGGCCAAAGAGTAACCCAGGAAGTATGTCAGAGAGGGTAATGATGAGGGAAAAGGCGGGCCTCATCCTTGGTTGTGGTGGATGGGGATGACTCCCACGGGAATTCCTTGCTACAGCTAGACCCCAGGCAGGGTTTGTGTCAGATGTTGGCCCTACCTGTTTGTCCTAAAAAGCCTCAGTCTGAGAAGTCATTCACAGTGACTCTGCGTTAATGGAGCCCTCGGTCACCAGGCAGAAGCAAATCTGAATGTTCTGGAACAATGAACTTTTGAGTATAAGCCTCAAAGCCTCTCCCCGAGTATTCCAAGAAACAACCTCAAAATGCAAAGTCACAAACATGCTCACGTCCTCAGTGAGAGAAAAAAGTGGCAAATGACAGGATCAAATTTATAAAGACTATTGTTCTAAGTGGGAGAGAGATTTGAGGGAGAAGAAGCCGCCCGGCATTTTGACCACAGAGGCAGATCTGGGAATGGTATAGCCACCAGAAGCTGAAGAGACAAGAAATGGATTTTTCCCTAGAGTCTCCAGGGGGAGTCTGTGCCTACCAGCACCTTGATTTCAACTCCGTGATACTGATTTTGGTCATCTGGCCTCCAGAACTGTAAGAGAATAAATCTGTGCTGTTTTAAATACCAAATTTGTGGTACATTACAGCAGCCACAAGGAGACGGATTCAGAGAACTTGCTTTTGTTGTGTTTATCCCTAGGCACTTGATAACTTTTGTTCTTATAAATACTATTTTTTTTTAAAATTTACCAAAAAATAAAAACATTTTGAAATTTACATTTTCTAGCTCTTTTTTTGATGGTATAGAAAATACAGTGAAATTCTGTATGTTGACTTTGCTGCAACTTTGCTAAATTCACTTATTTTTAGTGGGTATTTTCTATGTCCACTATTATGTTACCTGTGAATAATACTGGGTTTGTTTTTTCCCTACTGATCCTTACACATTAAAATAAAATTCTGCCTTACTTACTGCTGCCCAGATCATCCAGTACGATTTGAATAGAAATGGTAATGGGAACTTCCTTGTTTGTGCTTCTAACCTCAAAGGAAAACTTTCAGCATTTTACCCTTAGGTATTATATTTGCTGTAGATTTTTGTAGATACCCTTTATCAGATTAAGGAAGTTTTTTGGGGTTTTTTTGGTTTTGTTTTTTGTTTTTCCTATTCATAGTTTGCTAAGAGTTAGTCTTTAGATCCTATGGCTGCTTAGGTTTTATCAAAAGCTTCTACTGACATTACATTATTTTCTTTAATCTGTTGATGAAATGGGTTATGTTGCCTTCCTAGGAGAAATTCAATCTGGCATTTTTAGGCTTCAAATTTCCCTCTCCAAATTGCTTTGTGTTGTGATGTGTAGTATTTGGGTTACTCAGTGCAAGATATATTCTAGTTTCCATTATGAGTTCTTTGACTCCGTTACTTAGACGTGTTTCTTAATTTTCAAACACACCATTCTAGTTCCCATTTTGTTGCTGGTATCTAACATGGTGAGAGAATGTGCTCTGAATTACTTTAATCTCTCGAATACTTGCTTTTAGTCTGGTATATGGCCAGTTTATTTCAGGTGTTCTGTGTGTGCTTGAATTAAGCATATGTACTACGCTGTTGCTGGAATGGTATTCAATAGGCCCGTTAGGGTCGTTTGTCAGTTGTGTTTGTCAGATCTTCTCTACCCTTGTCATCGTTGGTTGTTTTGTTTGCTTGTTCATTCAGTTCCTGAGATAGGCACGTTAACATCTATGATGGTGGAATTCTCTCACCTCTTCTCTTGAAACTGCTTTATAGATTTCTTCTCATACATTTGCTTTACATATTTTGATGTTATGACATGTATGCACATTTAAAACTGGTGTTGATGAATTGAACATTTTTCTTATGAAAGAACCCTCTTTATCCTCTAGTTATAAATTTTTACTTTAAAAATTCAGCTTGTCGGGGCACCTGGGTGGCTCCACTGGTGAAGTGACCAACTATTGGTTTCAGCTGAGGTCCTGATCTCAGGGTCATGAGATTGAGCCCCGAATCAGGCTGAGCTTAGCAGGGAGTCTGCTTGGGGATGCTCTCTTCCTCTCCCTCTGCCCCTCCCCTCTGCTCTTTCTCTAAAATAAGTAAATAAATCTTTAAAAAAATGAAATAAAATTCAGCTTGTCACCTAGTAATATAGTCACACCAACTTTCTTCTGGTTAATATTTGGGTGATACCTATTTTTCATCTTCTGATTTTCAGCCTTTTTGCACCCTTATGTTTTAGATTTAAATTCTTACACACAACAAATTATTAGAGTTTTAAAAATCCAATTTCAAATGTTTGTCTTTTCTTCCTTCCTTCCTTTTTTCCTCCCTCCCTTTCTTCCCTCCCCTCCCCTCCCCTCCCCTCCCCTCTCCTCT
>LNAC01000129.1:550224-562615 GCA_002007465.1 Ailurus styani | reverse complement strand
CGACCCCCCGCCCTGCCCCTCAAATTCCTCATATCAGAGAGATCATATGATAATTGTCTTTCTCTGATTGACTTATTTCGCTTAGCATAATACCCTCTAGTTCCATCCACGTCATTGCGAACAGCAAGAATGTTTGTCTTTTCAATAGAGCATTTAGGCCTTCCATAGTCTGCAAGAAAGACAACATAAATGAAGAATTTGATGCCTAATAAATGAATATTGTAATTTCTTCCGTAACCCCTAAAAGAACAAAAGACTTCAAACAAACAGAACAAAAAGAAGTGAAAAAAAATGGGACGATGAAAAAATATTTAATCCAAGAAGAGACAGAAAAAAGAGAGAGAGAGGGGGAGAGAGAAACCAAACAGGACTGGCAGGTCAAAAAGAAAGCACAAAGTAAAATGATAGCTATGAACCTAAGGTATAGTTTTAAATGTAAATTAACTAAACGCTCTATTGAAAAGACAAACATTTATCCTCATTACAATGTTCAGCAGCTGTTCTTCTCTCTTTTTTTTTTTTAAGATTTTATTTATTTATTTGACACAGAGAGAGAGATTACAAGTAGGCAGAGAGGCAGGCAGAGAGACAGGGAGAGGAGGAAGCAGGCTCCCTGCTGAGCAGAGAGCCCGATGTGGGCCTCGATCTCAGGACGCGGGCCTCGATCTCAGGACGCTGAGATCATGACCTGAGCCGAAAGCAGAGGCTTTAACCCACTGAGCCACCCAGGCACCCTGTTCTTCTCTTTATATTCATGGGCCAACCCACTTAGGTCTATTGTTTGGACCATGGTATGGGAAGGAGCCCAGTGTGCCCTGCAGGTAGGACTCTGAGTGAAATAAGAGGAAAAGCACCTTGCATATTGTGGTATTGTGGTTTATAACAAGACACATATATTTGGTTGTTTGCCCAGTTTCTAACATAGAGCTCCTAAAATTCTTGGAATTTCCTAAGTGGTAAGTGTTCTTAAAGTGTCGATTGTTATGTTATTGAGGTGACTCTTGGAAAGCCCCCAGGTCACCTAAGGATAGGGGCTGGTTGCCAGGGGAAACTACCTTGTGCTTAGATGACTGGAACTTCAGTTCCACCCCTTGATTTCCAGGGTGGGGAGAGGGGCTGGTGGCTGAGCCAATCACCGTGTGACTAATGAGTTAATCCTGCCTTTGTGATGAAGCCTCCATAAAAACACAAAAGGATGGGGTTTGGAGACCTAGGTTGGCACACCGGGGAGGTGCAGGGAGGGTGATGTGCCCGGAGAGGGCAAGGAAGCTGCGGGTCCCTTCTTACATACTTGCCCTCTACGTACAGATCACTTCAGCTGGCAGTTGATTCATATCCTTTAATATCGTTTGTCATAAACCAGCTATCTAGTGAGTATATGGGTTTCCTGAGTTCTGTGAGCTGCTCTAGCAAATTAATTAAACCCAAGGAGGGGGTTGTGGGAACCTCTGATTTGTAGCCAGTCTGGTCAGAAGCACAGGTGACAGCCTGGGCTTCCAGCTGTCAGGTGAAGTGGGGTCCAGTCTTGTGGGACTGAGCCCTTTCCCTGTGGAATCTGATGCTGTCTCTGGGTAGATAGCATCAGAATTGAGTTAACTGCAGGGTGCCTGGGTGGCTCAGTCAGTTGAATGTCTGCCTTTGGCTCAGGTGATTCTGGAGTCTTGGGATGGAGTCCTGTGTTAGGCTCCTTGTTCAGCAGGCGAGTCTGCTTCTCCCTCTGGCCCTCCCCCATCTTGTGCCCTCTCTCTCTCTCTCTCTCTCAAATTAGTAAGTAAAATCTAAAAAAGAAAAAAATTAATTGTTTGGTGGTGTGGGGAATCCCCCCGGTCCCCCCAACACATGGGAATTGGTATCAAATTATTAATATAGTTCAAGTATTTACCACACTTTGAAGAAAGTAATGATGCAAAAGGTCTGATTTATGCAAAAAGTTACTCAGCTTCTCTTCCCGCTCCTCAGTTGGTGCTAGAACTAAGCAGAGGCATCATCTTCTTGGTGTGACGCCTGGACTGAAACACACCAGGGTAGGCCAATTTGCCATTCTCTAAAAGTCATTTTTGGCTCCCACCTACCCTGGGTTGAGTTGGAAATGTGTGAATTGAAGCCTGAGTTGAGAATGAACTGGGGCCTTGAAACTCTTAAACACTTATTACTTGAGAGAATGTGTACGAAAGGACTTTTAATCCTGTAATATGTGTAACATGTAATATATGTAGCACATGGAAGGTGGGACTTACCAGAAATGTGAATGGGAAGTAGGTAATCGAGAAAATACTACATATCCTATATTAAGAACTTTAAAAAGTAAGTAAAAACTGTAACAAGCCAAGTAAAAAAAAAAAAAAAAGAAATCCAAAATTTGATCAGACTTATTTAATAACTTTAACTCGATTTATTGCAACATCAATGTATCTCTGCAGGTCCGGTTTCCCTGGTATCTCGAGGAGAACATTTTGGGTCAAAGCCATACTTGATCCTCAGCCATAAGTCTCATGCTTGAAAATTAATAAAGTTCTTGATTCCAGTTAATTTTATTTCTTTCTCTTATATTATTATTGCTCCTCTCCTTTTGGAAATTGGAATGTAGAATGCAATGTGGCAAATGTTAAGAAGTGGGAAAAGCTGTTGGAAAATGATCTGATGTCAATTTACTTCCCTCATTGGAATGGAGCAATCATTTCCCCAGTGCTTGAGCCTGTATCCTCCAGCGGCAGACCAAAGCGGGTGGCTGTCGCTGCTGCTTTCACTAATGGCTGGTATTGGATGGATGGGCATCCCCACTCGGGTATAAGGAGGGAGTCAGATGTGTTTGGACATACCTGAACGGGTGGGTGAACTTGAATGTGAACTTGGGTGAAGGTCTGTGTAGCCTCGAAAGCCTGTGTAGTCTCCTGTGGATTAGGCAGGATGACTTGGAGAGTGCTGCTAGAGAAGAGCCAGGTGCCCCCACCCGGACCAGCCCTTGGATATGTGCTTGGGTTCTTTGGATAGAAAGGAGCATCTTCCGCTAAAAGTGTCAGTGAGACCACGGATATGGCAGTCTGGTTTGGGGCACCTTCACTGAGCAGAACACAAGGGAAAATAAGGGCTTCTTCAGAGCTTCACAGCACACCACCAAATGGCCTGGCTGCCGGACAGGTGCAGAGGTGACAAGGAGGCACTGCAGAGACCACTGCCGAGACAGGCTACGCTGCGTCTTGCGGTGCGTCTGTTCAGGGCACACGCCACCCCTTACTCAGCAACACTTCCACGGAGGCCAGAGTCCCCCGGGAGCTGGTGGGAGAAAAACCCAGGGCCAGTGTGGGTTCTTGCTGGCCATATGTTGAGGTTATTTCATTGGCCCGGCAAGCCTGTGGGGCCCAAGGAAACTTGGGTTGCATAAAAAAGGAAAAGCATACTGTAGTTGGCAAACAAAATGTGTCTTTGTGTGTGAGACCGTGTGTGTGAGAAATGAGCTTTCATTTAGGAACTTTGGCAGTGGCTTCGACCGGTTCCCAGCACTTTTAAAATGATATTTTCTGAGCCTGGAAACCAAGCAGGCAGATCATGGAATTTTGGCTGGGGATGTTTTTTAAAAAATGTAGGCTAGCAGCGAAAAAGGAGGCGGGAATTTGGCTGGGAGGCCTCTCTGGGCTGCAGAGCAAACCGAGCAGGGTTACCATGGTGGGGCTTCTACTGTTTATATAAACAGAGGTTTTTCCTGACAAACATACTTCATATTTAATAATCCTCAATCCACAGGGGCCTCTGCCCTGTGTGTGTAGTTAGTTCCTGCCATTTGGACTTGGGTAGGATTTCATTATTGTGTGTGGGTTTTTTTGAGGCCCCCAATACACTTCAAAATTAAGTGTTAAGTACTGAGATCTGAAGTCCAAGGGCGAGAGGTGTTTAGTGATGGGAAGAGAGAGTGACCTGCCATATGAAAGTGTAGAATAGAACTTCCGTGATCTAAAGTCTACTGGACCAGCCTCCACTGAGCATTCAGAGGCACAGACCTGTACTCCCACCACCTAATTTCTTCATCTCTCTTAGGAGCACGGGTGCCCTGTCCAGTCAATCACACTTCACATAGCCATTGCCTGAGATGTCACTCTCTAGTTAGCCCATATCCAAACTAGTTCTTGTAAGAGGACTCATTTGTTTATAAATGAAGAAAAATCCTACTCTCTTGCCCTGAAGTACAAAAGCGGATTTATCGGATCACGTCACTGGAAAGGCAGGGTGGATCTGGTGGGCGTCAGGAACTGTGGGATCCAGCTTACATGCCCGTTCCTCTAGAGGGTACCAGATTCTGGCACATCAGATACTTTACTCCCCACAGCCTCCAGGAAGACTCAGTCCTTCTAGATACTTAAAGTATGAAATAAGGAACTTAAAGAGTGCTTTCAGGCACCCTTTTTCTAGGAAATTGAGTGATCAGGAATCTCTGCAAGCCTGGGTAAAACTGCATTTTTCTCCCTCCTGAATATCCGGACATGTCTCTAGACCTGTTTAGAGGCTCAGCAGCCTGTGGGGGTCTCTTCAGTTGTTGCCTCATCACTGCCTTCCGGGGTCTCCAAAGCCAACACAGAGCACCGAGGATCCATGTCCAACCATGAGCACCAGATTTCTCTACTGACGTCTCTTCCGGCATTTCCCTAATGAACAAACTGGCTCTATTCCAAGGGTGCCAGAGTGCATGACGCATGTCCACATGGTGCCAGGATTCCAGTGATCTGGATGAACCCTGTCTCCTGGGTATCCCCAGGGGCAGCCAATCTGGGGTCTATCCGTTAGCTTTATTTCTTTGACTTCACAATCCCTTAGCACCCCCACCACCTGGAATGACACAGGCATTTCTGAAAGTCCTCCGGAGTTTTACTCATGTTTTGGGGAACAAATCCATTCATGTCTTCTGCCAGGTCGGGCTGGATTTCTGCCATGCCTGTTGTGTCCCCTCCTCGGGGTCAGCATGCCTGGCTTCATGAGCTCCTTCCCAGTCCACCCAAAGTTCCAGACCCTCGATGTACCACAGGGCTCAGTGCCTAGAGTGGGTAAGACCGACACAACACTACGATGCCCACTTTCTTCTCCAGGTACCCCCATTCCCCTCTCCCCATGTGAACTCCACTGGTCCTACTATTCCAGGCTTCTATACTCCTTGCTATTTCTTTTTTTAAAGATTTTATTTATTTATTTGATAGAGAGATCACAAGTAGTCAGAGAGGCAGGCAGAGAGAGAGGAGGAAGCAGGCTTTCTGCGGAGCAGAGAGCCCGATGCGGGCCTCGATCCCAGGACCCTGAGATCATGACCTGAGCCGAAGGCAGAGGCTTTAACCCACTGAGCCACCCAGGTGCCCACTCCTTGCTATTTTAACAGGTGACCAGCCAGGCACAAAGAGACCTCCAGAATCAGAGTTGGTTGGTGACCACCAGTGCTGGGATCCAGATGTCCTCATTCTCTGCTCTTCCCCTTTATAACCAGTTAACACTTTCTCTGTCAAAAATAGTATCTGAGATTACCGTTGGTTTAAAGTGTTAAAAGAAAGGCACCTTGCCAATATAGCAATGATTTTAGTGTTGAGATTCTAATTTGGGAACCATGAGCGGGGGGTGGGTGGGTGGGTAGAATAATACTGACGGGCTATTTGCATGAGGGCCCAAAGGAAAGTCACTTAGGGTGAGAGGCAAAGGGCAGCTTTGAGCTGAGGGGGTACAGAGGAGCAGAGCTTTAAGCATGCTAGAGGGCAGATCTGAGTACTGGGAAGAGAGGGAGTGCAATGCTCAGAGAAAGGGTCACCTCGTGTCACAGAATGGCCCAGACTCCCTCGGATTTGCTAAACTAATTGGTTGGAACTTGTCCGGGGTCACAGGATCCACAGTTCTGCAGATGGGGTTGAACCAGAAAAGTGCTGCTTTGTGCTGTTATTGTGACCCTTTCGTATCACCCCCAGGGAGGTGTGATGGGGTTGGGAGGAGGCACAGGCTGTCGCTGGAGAGGACCGAATAAAGCTCCCTGGGGCGAAAACGGAACGTGCCCCGGACGAAGACCGTTGCCGTGACGGCCAGAGGCCACGAGGGGGCAGTGCGCCCCCGGCCTATCTCAGAGCGGGCCCGGTCCCGCCGCCGTCGGGAGCAGACAAATGCGGCCACCAGGCAAGGCCCTTCCTCCCTCTGTCTGTCCTTTCTCTCCCGACGGGGCGCAGCACGCCGGCCGCCCCGGGGCGCGGGGCGTCCGGAGCCCGGGCTGGAGCACAGCCGCAGGGCCGCCCCCCGGGAACCTCGCTCGCTGCGGCCCCGGGCGCCCTCGGAGACCCCGTCCCCGTTCGCGGCGCGCACCCGCCGCGGCCTCCCTCCGCTCCTCCCGGAAGACGCGGGAGCAGCCGCCGGGCGTCAGGCACTTCTCAGGCCGCGCGGGCGCCGGCCGGCCGGCCGGGCTTGGGGTTCAGGAGGGGAGGGGCAGGGGTCTCCCCGCGGCTCCTCCACGTGGCCGCCGCCGCCACCTGTGCCCAGAGCCTCACACGCACCCCGCCAAGCGGAAGGTGCTGAGGAGGCCCAGGCCTGCCTCCGGCGGGGGGAGGGGGGAGGGCTGACGGGGCCTCCAGTCCGGCCACACACTTTCGTCTCCCGCACCCCCGGGTGTGGCCGGGACTCCGGCGATGTGGCCGAGCCACAGAAGCCGCAGGTGCGCACAGTGACCGCAAGGGGGCGCGCGGCGCCTCCAGAGGGCCGGCGGTGGCCGGGACCGGCGGTGGCAGGGACCGGCGCTTCTCAGCGGCCCGCATCCGCCGCAGGCGCAGGGCAAGCACCGCCTTGCTTTGGACCAGCTCCCTATCCCCTGCTCGCTCAGAAAACCCCCCGAGTGCTCCGAACACAGACAAACTCGCCTGTAAGAGGCGGCCATCCTGCCTCAGGGTCAGGGCAGGGGTCAACGAGCTGGTGTGTGCAGGGCGCTGGCCCCGAGGCTGAAAGCCGTGTTTCTGTCTGTCCTTTAGATTTCTGTGGTTTCTTTGCGCCTCCTTGACTGGCTCCCGGAAACGGCTGTTGCCTGGGTGAGTGGGTCCTGGAGTCCTGGCTTCCTGGGGAAAGCAGAGCAGCAGAGAAGTGGGCTCCGGCTGGTGGGCGACCGCTCAGGTGCGTGTGTTAAATTAGGCGCCGCATTTACACGCGAAACGGCCTCCTGCAGTGGTGCAAAGCCCCATGCCCTCTCCCTTTCCTACTCGTTGCTGGCTAAAGCCCATCTCGTGCCCACCATCATTAAATCTTTAGGAAGCTGGTTTTGAGAAGAGAATTAGGGAAGCTGCGACGACCTACCCCCAGCCAGAAGGTTGTGCTTTTGCCATTGGATCTTAAATTGCAGTTTTTGGGGGCTTTCTAGTTCAGCTGTTGCAAGCAAGAAAGTGAAATCTAACTGTAAATATCTTTCTCCTTAAAATTGTTCTCTCATGCCTGTTTCTCCTTGGCTGCTGCCCCATTTGGCACAAGGCGCACAGTCAGCCAGGCTGGCCTGATTTTTCAGTCCACAGCCCAGTGGGGACCAGAAAAGAATGTTGGTGTCCCCAAAGCAAGCGTGCCATCTGCCTCAAGGCCCCGGGCTGTGGTGTGACCCGAGCACTGTTGTCTTATTAACTGAGAAAAGGAGGCAACACTGAAAAAGAACAAAGGCCTTTATTTGGGGTCTCGGGGATTGCAATCCCCGGAGCACAGATTCTGAGGTAACCACAATCTCATGTGAGGAAAGCAAGGATTTTTTTATGAGAAAGAAGGAAGGGGTAATTACATGATTTAGATAAAGCAGAGAAACAAAAAACCTCCTTTTAATTTGGTGCTGACCAGTTGAGCCACTTCTGACGGCGATCGTATTGATTATTTGATTGGTGCCATCAAATGAAACTATCCCTGGTATGTATTAATTAACTTTACTGTCCTCATATGATCTAAATGCCGGTTGCTCTGTTGAAATTTTATGAGCAACTGCTTGTAAAACTCTTGCGCTTCTGGCCCAGTTCAAGAGTTCATTAGTTGGAAAAGAAAACGGAGCTTCAAAATGGAGTCTCCTGTGCGCAGAAGCCGTCTCTGTCTGTAGCTAAAACGAGGGTCCAAGGTGAGCAGGGTTTCTGCCCTGATTTGGAAGTTGGATCTGCTTATACAAATGCTTGCTTCTGGCTCAGTGAACAGTGAGTGCCCTGGGGGAGAGAAGGGCAGATGTGCAGCCTCTGAGGTGACCAGCCTGGGGGCTCATCTTCATGGCGGGCTTGGAGGGGCAGGCTTCGTGAGGGTCTGGGGGAGAGCTGTTCTGATCTGGGAGGAGCTGGGCTAGGAGATGCAGGCAGGGAGTGCCTGCCACACCCACCTGTTGGGACAAATGGGCCAACCTCCTCGGCCTTGACCGCCAAAATGCCTGATCGGCTTGCCATTGTTTGACCTGAGCAGTTTCCTACTGGAGTCAAACCACGTTTCAGTCAACTGCACAGCCCACTGCCCACCAGGGCCCTGGCCTCCACCCCCACATCGAGCCTCAACTCTCCCAGGCCTCACTTAGCGCGCTGTCGCGGAAGAGCCATCTCGGTGGTCCTGGCTTGGCCTCCAAGTCACCCCAGTACGAGGCTGCCCTTCGCCGGAAAACTGGACACGGCTCTCTTTCCAGCTCCCCCTGCAGAGGGCTGGCGAAGCTTCTCTCTTCACGCCCAGCAGCGCAGCTGAGATCAGGCTGACCTTTGGAAGAGGGCTGTCCTGGAGGCCTGGACAAGCGGAGGGCTGTGAGAGGCAGAGCGTCCTGTGAATCCCCCCACCAGATGTGGGGGCTCTCTAGGGCCAGCAGCACGGGCCTCCCTGCAACATAGTAATGGCCGTCCTCTTTCCTTCCAAGGCGGGGTCCTGTCTATCCTCCCTGCAACCAGGCCTTCAGGCAGGAGGGAGAGCTGAGACTTGAATTCACCTCTGGGACAGAACTTACTTTGTCCCCAGGCCCTGAATGAGGAAATGCCTTCCCACTGCAGCTGGGGACCCAGATCCTCTCATTTCCTGTGTGAGGATCCGCCTCTCGCAGGACATCTGACAGAGAGGCTGCTCATCCAGTTCGGGAGAGGGACAGCAGCCCCACTGGCACGGGCGGCCCTGCTTGGCCCATATCCGCATGTGGAGGACATCACGAATCCAGCCCCTCAGCATCCGGGGAAACTCACATTTGCCCAGAACATCCACGTTCATGTTCCTGGTGGCCGCCCACTTTCCCTCAGGATCACAGATGGGCCCTGGCTGCACACAGGTGGTCTCAGAAAAAGGCAAATCTGCCTCAGGGGTGGATTTCAGTATGGACTGCTGCTTCTCTGGAGTGTAACACCTCCAGGCTCAGGTCCCAGCTGAGCCCCACACTAAGTTCTGTGGTCCTGTCTGTCTCCCTGTCCCCACACCAGGTATTTTAAAGCCCTCCATTCCCTTCAACGTCCTCTGGTACCGCTTGCCCTCTGTTCTTGGCAGCTGCCCTAATTTCAGGAGAAAATAGAACCAATAATCCACCCCCTCAGCTTCCAACATAACTATACTACCATAGCATAACAGCTTAACTACACATAACTACACAGGTAGGAACAGCAACTCCCGGTCTCTCTCCCCTTCTCCTGTCACACTGGAGGAGGCTTGGCGTCTGCCATGTTCAGACCGATGGCTGTGGGAGGCAGCCTTTAAAAAGTCTCTGGTACTGTCTTGTCCTCTCTTGGTCCTTCACTTATTTGCTCTCCTAGAAGCAGGCCGCCATGTTGTGACCTGCGCTACGGAGAGGCTCATAAAGCAAGGAAGAGATTTCCGCAGTCCAAGAGCCTGAGAGGAACTGAGTCCTGTCAACAACCGTGTGAGTCAGCCTGGAAGCAAACCCTCCCTCAGTGAAGCCTTCGGATGAGACCGCAGTCCCAGCAGACACTTGGATTGAGAGCCTCTGAGCCAGGGGTCTCAGGGAAGGCCGTCCAGATTCCCAGCTCACAAGAACTGTGAAATAATAAGTGTTTATAACTCTAAACTGCTAAACTTTTGAGTAATTTATTAGACAGCTCTAGATGATTACTACAGGGGCTCTCGGGCTTGTCCATTTCTTAGCCCTGAAAATTTTGAAGAAAATTCCGGGATCCACATAAGTTTGCTTCCTTTTTATTTTCCAAAATACATCTTGAAAAGTGACAACCAATTTTTTTACTTTCATTAATGTTTTTATAAAAGAAGGAGCACTTTTTCATTGTAATGATTTTTTTTATCACAGTGTTGTTTGCATACAATACAATTCATCCATTTAAAATTTGAGGAATTTTGATCTCTCTAAATAATTGTATACTAACTTCCACCATCAGCATATGGAAGGGCTTCCTCATCCTAGAAAGTTTTCTTATGCTCCTTTACGATCAGTCCCCTCCTCTCAACCTGGGCCTCACTCAACCTTTGATGTGCTTAAGAGGAGGTACATTTGAATATAAAAAAGGAAGGATGTCATCCCAAAATAAAAGGTGACATTTAAACTGAATACATTTAAATTTGTAAACCGAACTTTAATCCATTCATACATGGCCTTATTTACTCCTAGACTGAGGGCGTTCCTGCAGGCTGGTCTGCATCTGTATTAGGAAGCCAGGCTGCTCTCACAGAGTTCCTAACACAGGGGCTTAACTAAGAAGAGTTTTTATTCCCTCACATTATGTTGCAGAGGTAGGCGGGCAAGTTAGGGTAGGTGGAGGCCAAATTCTACAAGGTCAAGACAACCCAGAAACCCAGGCCAGGGAGCCCGTTCTGCCAGCTCCTATAAGTGATGTCCTTCTTGGGTCCAAAGTGGCTGCTGCAATGTCCCAGCAAAGAGGAAGGGAGAGAATGTGCAGAACACGTGTCTTTAAGGAAATAACCCTGAAATGTCACTTGTAAGTTTGGCAGATACAGCATTGGCTCAAATAAGTCAGATGACCAGACCTAGCTGTATGGGAGGCTGGGAAACGTGACCATCCTGGGAAACCAGTGCCCTGTTGAAAGCTGGAAGATTCTGTTACTAACCCAAAAAAGGAGACAGCGGGATCCTTTCTTCTAAACTGTCAACCTCTGTCTGTCTTCTGGTTCCAACCATCAGCATCTCAGGTGTTTCTCCTCTTTAAAATACCTGCTTGGACTCCTCACACTCTACCCCTTTCCTCCTAATCAGTCCCCAACCCTGGATGCCTCGGAGACACCAGGGTCTCATTTCTGTTGAGTTCATGCTTCCCGGTGCTTTCCTCACTGGATGTTTCTTCAGCTTCTGACTTACTGATGTTCTTTCCTTCCTTCATTCATTTGCTATCATAACTTCATGTTTTTTTTTTAAATTATTATTTTTATTTTTTTGAGTGTTAACTTCAGGACAGTTAACACACGGTGTTAGTTTCATGTGTACAATGTAGTGATTCAACACCTGTATACATGACTTGGTCCTCATCACAGTAAGTACTCTTCTTCCCCATCACCTATTCCCCCTACTTCTCCCTCCACCTCCCCTCTGGTAACCATCTGTTTGTTCTCTAGATTTAAGAGTCTGTTTCTTGGTTTGTCCCTTTATTTTTCCTTTGTTTCTTAAGTTCCACATATGAGTGAAATCATACAGTATTTGCCTTTCTCTGACTGGCTTATTTCACTTAGCATTATACTCTCTAGATCCATCCATGTTGTAAATGGCAAGACTTCATTCTTTTTTTTTTTATTGTTGAATAATAGTCCATTGTGTGAATATATACAATTATAATATATGTATACACACAAATACACACACACACACACACCTTTATATCTGTTCATCTATCAATGGACACTTGGGCTGCTTCCATAGTTGGCTACTGTAGATAATGCTGCAATAAACATAGGGGTACATATATCCTTTCAAATTAGTGTTTTCATATTCTTTAGGTAAATGCCCAGTAGTGTGATTACTGGATCATAAGGTAATTTTATTTTTAATTTTTTTGAGGAAACTCTACACTGTTTTTCATAGTAGCTTCACCAGTTTGCATTCCCGCCAAAGGTGTATAAGGGTTCCTTCTTTTCCACATCCTCATCAATACTTATCGTTTCCTGTTTTTTTTTTATTTTAGCCATTCCGACAGGTTTGAGGTGATATTTCATTGTGTTGTACTCCTTTAAAAGATTCATTTATTTGAGAGAGAGCAAGCACATGTGTGTGTGCTCAAGCAGGTGTAGGGGCAGAGGGAGATGGAGAAAGAGAATTTCAAGGGGACCCCCTGCTGAGCATGGAGCCCAACATGCTCATTCTCACAACCAACAGATGGTTACCAGGCTCATTCTCCCAACCCTGAGATCATGACCTGAGCTGAAATCAAGAGTTGGACACTGAACCAACTGAGCCACCCAGGGCACTGTGTGTGTGTGTGTGTGTGTGTGTGTGTGTGTGTGT
>LNAC01000129.1:528846-549888 GCA_002007465.1 Ailurus styani | reverse complement strand
CCCACTGAGCCACCCAGGCGCCCGATTTTATTTTATTTTTAAAGATTTTATTTTTTTATTGGATACAGAGAGAGAGAGAGAGAGAGAGAGAGAGAGAGAGAGAGCACAAGTGGAGCAGAAGCAGGTAGANAGAAGCAGGTAGGAGAGGGAGAAGCAGCCTCCCTGCTGAGCAGAGAGCCAGACACAGGGCTCAATCCCAGGACCCTGGGATCATTCCCTGAGCTGAAGGCAGATGCTTAACCAACTAAGCCATCTAGGTGCCCCAAGATTTTATTTTTGAGTAATCTCTACACTCAGCATGGGGCTTGAACTTACAACACCGCAATCAAGAGTTGCATGCTCTACTGACTGAGCCATCCAGATGACCCTCATTGTGGTTTTGATATGCATTTCCCTGATGATGAGTGACGTTGAGCATCTTTTCATATGTCTCTTGGCGAACTGTAGGTCTTCTTTGGAAAAATGTCAATTCATGTCTTTTGCCCATTTTTAATTGGATTATTTGTGGGCTTTTTTGGTGTTGAGTTGTATAAATTTTTTCTATATTTTGGATATTAACCCCTTATCAGATATGTCATTTTCGAGTATCTTCTCCCATTCAGTGGTTGTCTTTTAGTTTTGATTGTTTCCTTTGCTGTGTAGTAGCTTTTTATTTTGATGTAGTCCCAATAGTTTATTTTTGCTTTTGTTTCTCTTGCCTCAGGAGACCTATCTAGAAAAATGTTGCTACAGCTGATGTCAGAGAAATGACTGCCTGTGCTCTCTTCTAGGATATTTATGGTTTCAGGTCTCACATTTATATCCTCAATCCATTTTTAATTTATTTTGTGTATGATGTAAGAAAGTGGTCTAGTTTCATGCTTTTGCATGTAGCTGTCCAGTTTTCCCAACATCATTTGTTGAAGAGACTTCTTCCCATTGCATATTCTTGTCTCCTTTGTCAAAGACTAATGGACCATATAGTTGTGGGTTTATTTCCTCATAACCTCATATTTAAAGCATTTCATCACCCCTCATTAGTCCCTGCTCTGGGTGACTCCTCTGCTGCCTTCTGTCATCTCCCAGCAATTCCCAGGGCACCCCCTTTCTTGTCTTCTTTCCTCTGTACACTCACCTGAGTGGATCCACTCTCAGGTTAGGTCAGTTAAGATTGTGTTTGGCTGCATGTCATAGAAATGCAACAAACAGTGGCTGATAGAAGCAGGGGGCTCATCTTTCTCAGAGAACAGGGACTGTGGGGGCAGGCCATCAGTCCAGGACTGCCTTTTACATGCCTGCTTTGCTAGCCTTCATGTATGGCTCCTTTCTCTTTGGGACAATAGGGCTGCCACATCTTCAGGCATCACATCTGCATTCCAGGTCTGACAAAGAAGATGAGAAAGTGGTAAAAGGAAGATGCTGACTGGATGTGTTACATTTCATCAAAGTTATCCTTTTCTGATTCCCCCCAGAACTCCTGCTTCAGAACCAGGTCCACAGCCTCTTCTAGCTATGAGAGTGTCATGGGAAATGAGTAGTCTAGCTGGGCACAATGTAGACATGAAAACAAACAAACAAACAAAAAACTGGCAGTATTAATAAGAAGCAAGAAAAGAGATGAATACTGGATGGGAAAGTCACAGTGAGCACCACTCATGATGTTAGCACCTATCTGCTAACAATTCAGAAATTCATATTTTCTTTCTTTTTTCTTTTTTAAAGATTTTGTTTATTAGAGAGAGAGAAAGAGCACAGAGGGAGAGTGTGAGAGAGAGCAGACTCCACATTGAGCAAGGAGCCCAATGTGGGGCTCGATCCCAGGACCCTGAGATCATGACCTGAGCTGAAGGCAGGCACTTAACTGACTGAACCACCGAGGTACTCCCAGAAATTCATATTTTCTATACAAATGGACAGGAAGCACATGAAACAATCCTAAACATCACTCATCATCAGGGAACTGAAAATCTAAACCACACAGAGATACCACCTCACACCTACTGGGATGGCTACAATAACAACAGACACAAGTGTTGGTGAGGATGTGGAGAAACTGGAATCCTTGTTCCTTGCTGATGGGAAGGCAATGGTGCAGCTTTTGTGGAAAGTAATATGGCAGTTCCTTAAAAAGTTAAGGAGATGATTACCATCTGATTCACCAATTACTTGTCTAGGTATACACCCAAAGGAATTGAAAACAGGGACTCAAATAGATATTTGTACAACCATATTTATCATGGCACTATTCACAGTTGCCAAAAGGTGGAAGCAATCCAGATGTCCATTGACAGATGCATGGATAATCAAAATGTTGTATACAGTTGACCCTTGAACAACATGAGTTTGAATTTAGTGGGTCTGCTTATATGCAGTTTTAAAACATGGTACAGTACTGTAAACATAGTTTCTCCTGTGATTTTTTCTTTCTTTTTTTTTTTTAAAGATTTTATTTATTTATTTGACAGAGAGAGACACATCGAGAGAGGGAACACAAGCAGGGGGAGTGGGAGAGGGAGAAGCAGGCTTTCCCGAAGAGCAGGGAGCCCTATGTGGGGCTCAATCCCAGGACTCTGGGATCATGATCTGAGCCAAAGGCAGACGCTTAACGACTGAGCCACCCACGTGCCCCTTTCCTGTGATTTTCTTAATATATTTTTTCTCTAGCTTACTTTATTGTAAGAATACAGTATGTAGTACATATACAAAATATGTGTTAATTGATTGTTCATGTTATCAGTAAGCCTTCTGGCCACCAGTAGACTATTCATAGTTAAGTTTTGGGGGGAGTAAAAGTTATGCACAGATTTAAAAAAATAAAAAAAAATTTTTTTTAAAGTAGGCTCCATACCCAGATGGAGCCCAGTGCAGGCCTTGAACTCATCATGCTGAGATCAAGACCTGAGTTGAGATCAAGAGTCAGATGCTTAACTGGCTGAGCCACCCAGATGCCCCTAAATGTGAATTTTTTTTTACCGTGCTAAAGGTCGACACCCTAACCCCAGTGTGTTCAAGGGTCAACAGTATATGTACAATAGAATAGTAAGAAATCTTGAAAAGGAATGAAATTCTCATCATGCTACAACACATATGAATCTTGAAGACATTATGCTAAGTGAAAGACACAAAAGGACAAATGTTGTATGAGTCCGCTTATATGAGGATCCTAGAATAGGAAAATGTATACAGACACATGGGAGAATAGAGCTGGGAAGTTACTAAGGTGGTGACTAAGGGCTGGGGAGTTGGAGGGGATGGAAGTTATCACTTAGCAGACACAGAGTTTGGTTTTACAAGATGAAAAGAGTTCTGCTGATGGATGATGGTGATGTTTGCACAACAATGTAAATGTGCTTACTGCTACTGAATTGTCCTCTTAAAAATGGTTAAAATGGTAAATTTTGTGTTATGTATATATTACCACAATGAAAAAGGTCTTTATTTCCAGTATTGAACTCCCATGATTTCAAGACCCATGTATTCAGGTGCTAGGCATTTTAATTTGGAGATCTCATGTCCAAAATCTGGTCAGTTCTGAGCAGTCCCACACTGTGCTCTAAGTTTTAGCCATCTGAGAACACACTCACAAGCTTGGTCACTGGCCTGCAAAGCTTTCATGCCAGGACCGAAGGGACTGGAGCTTCCAACTCCTTGCCATGAGGGGATGGGAGGGTCTGGACAGACTCCAGCCTCAGGTCCTTGGGAACCAGCCTCCTCTATGGCCCTTGGCTCCTTCAGGCCAGCCCAGATTACCTCCCCTCCAACAAACAAACATACAAACAAGCAAACTAACAACTGTTTCCTCTTTTCCTTCTGGTGGGTTCCTCTTTAGAGCCCTTGGTGTCTTTTTCCAATTTGATCTTAAGAGAAGACCATCCTGTCTGTTCATGTTGTCAGGACTGGGCCAAGCAGCTGGGCTGTCCTTTGGGAGTGCTGTCAGAGAGGCAAAAGCCTTGTCAAGCCTCCCTGAGTTCTGGCACACTCCTTCCTCAGAACCAAGGGCTTACCTGCGTTGTGGTGGGTCAGCCAGCATCTGCCCTGGTCCGCTCTCATGCCCACACCTGCTGAGACGTGTTGAACATACTCCAGCCTGAGTCTGCAGGTCCCTGCTCTGCAAACAGGTGGCCCACTGCCTCCTATGAGAAGGAGGGTTTTCTCCAAAGGGACTTGCAGTGTCTGCCTACATATGAAAGAGCTGGCATAATGTGAAGCTTCCTGCATCCCCCATCCCATTTCTACACACACAAATTAATTCTTGAGTTGAACCATCTGAAAACAGTGTACTAAATTTACTGAGAGACATGTTAACAGTGAGTTTGGTGGAAAAGATTTAGCTTTGGGGAACATTTCTGGTTGTATCAGGTGTGGGCATCCACTCAGACATGTACATGATTTCATTAATAACCACTGAAGGCCAGGTCGGAGAGTGGATTTGTTATCTGTTGCTGTGTACTAAATAACCCCACATTTTAGTGGCTCAAAGTAACAATATTTATTATCTCACAGTTTCTGTGGGTCAAGAATTGCTTGACTGGGTCCTCAGGCTCAGGGCCCCACAGGCTTCAATCAGGGCTGGCAGCATCTCTAGGCTCACTTGGGCAGGGTCCTCTTCCAAGTGCACTCTAGTGGTTGGCAGGATTCAGCTCATTGATGGCAGTTGGCCAGAGGCCACCATTAGTTTTTTGCCACGTGGGCCTCTCTGTGGGGCAGCTCATAGCGTGGCAGTTAGCTTCACCAGAGCAAGCAATCTAGAGCAGCCAGAGAAAGTGCGAGCAAGACAAAATACCATCATATAATCTCAGAAGTGACATCCCATCACTTTCAACTATTTTCTCCTAATTAGAAGTATGAAACCAGGGGGCGCCTGGGTGACTCAGTCGGTTAAGGTCATGATCCCAGGGTCCTGGGATCGAGTCTCGAATCAGGCTCCTTGCTCAGCAGGGAGTCTGCTTCTCCCTCTGCCTGCCACTCCCTCTGCTTGTGTGCTCTTTCTCTCTCTGACAAATAAATAAAATAGATATATATTTTTAAAGTATGAAACCAGGTCTAGCTCACATCTGAGGGGAGGGGCTACACCAGAGCACCAACTCCAGGAGGTGGGGGTCTTTTGGAGCCATTTTAGAAGCTGCCCACCCCAAAGTTCTCTTCCCACCCAGGATGTTTCATCTTGCAGGGAACTTTGATGGCTCAATGAAACCAGTGAAAGATTAGGTGGATAAATAAGCTGACAAATCTTTGAGCAGCTCTCCCCTGTTCTCTACAGCTGTCTCTCCCACTAACATTGATGTTTTTTTTTTTTAAAGATTTTTTAATTTTTATTCATTTGACACAGAGAGAGAGATTACAAGTAGGCAGAGAGGCAGGCAGAGAGAGAGGAGAGAGGAGGAAGCAGGCTCCCCGCTGAGCAGAGAGCCCGATGTGGGCCTCGATCCCAGGACCCTGGGATCATGACCTGAGCCGAAGGCAGCGGCTTTAACCCACTGAGCCACCCAGGCGCCCAACATTGATGTTTTTAAGGACAGATGTTGAAGTTGCAGAGATTGGAAGGACAAGGTTTCCTCCTTGGACTTCTAAGGAGAGAGGGCTTATTCTCAAGCTGACTTTCCTCTCCTTGTCGGACTAGCTCCTGGTTTGGCTTTGCTCTGTGGTTTGTTCCCATGGCTGGGCAGGAAGATGGCTTACCCGCCCACTCTCCGAGGCAGCATGGAGCCCGGCAGGGCTGATTTCAAAGTGAATCATTAATCAAAATAAGCCATCCCCAACATAATGAGCAGAAACCGATGTCTTTGCTACAGATGCACCATGATAGATCATACTCTGTGCATTTGCCGAGCTGTTCCCCTTCTAAAACGCCCTTCCCACCTTGCCCATCCATCCTTCCAGGTGCCCTTCATGAACCTTCCCCACAGTTCCTGTCCACACAACTCCTTCCATTTCTTCTCTGAAGCTGCAGAGCAGCTCATGTCCGTGCCACCTGGTTTAGCTCCTGGTTACATCTTGCCTCGTGAGATTGTTTATTTTCCACGTGTGGGCCCTCCTGCCCTGCCTCCAAAGAGAGGCCAACTTCTCTAGGGCAAGTTGTCCAATTCCTTGAGACCCGCACTGGTACCCGGCCCAGGGCAGAGCTCACCAATATTTGAGGGCAGAGGCCCAGTCAGGTCTCCTATTTCGAGCCTCCCCAAGCCCCTTGCACTGTACCTGTCCGCAGCAGGCTTTCCCCGAACAGGCGGAAGTTGGATGCATCTGCGTAGCTGCCAAGATGGCGGCTGTTCCGGGGGAGGAGGAGGGAGAGGGGGAGGGGGAGGAGGGGGGAGGTGCTGTGGGCGGAACTCTCTTCCAGTCACATCCCACTCTGCTCCTGTCACGTGTCCTGGTCCACAGGCTCCCTGTGACGCGCTGGCGGGGCATCTCGGTCCCGCCGTCCTGGGAGGCCTGGGGTGCACTGCCTACGTGGTGATGCCCAGTCTGGAGCAATCTCTCCGGCTGGGAAAGGAAACCTGGAGCTTTGTTTCTGGGCAAGCAACTCCCAACATTCCTGCCTTTTGGAGAGGGTGGTTGTTTTTCTGCTTTGAAGGAAGTTGAAGGAAACGTGTGTGAGAGCCACAGGGAGGCCCGGCCCGGGAGCTGGACGGGGCGGTCTGGGTGCAGTGCTGCGGACACCGGAGTTGGCTTCGTGCAAATTGCATCCCGGGGAGTCTCTCTCCAGCTGTGCCAGTGCAACTCAGGGACAAGACCTAGAGTGTCCTGATGTCTCGGTTTGCCACCGGGAACAGGAGGCTGTGTGGTCCTTCTGGTGGAACTGGGGGCTCCTGTGACTGTGGTTGGGGGGTGCTGGCTGGCCTGGAGTATTCCTCACGTTCTCCCCGGCGCAGCACTTAGAGCCAGCGTGCACTGGGCACCCACTCTGCTCCTGGCTTTGGGAGGGTGGACACTGAAAACACAGCCCAGGAGGGTGGGCCTTGCCCTGGAGGAGACCTGGCAGCCTAAGGGGAGGATGACAGGTGACATCAGAGATTCGCATCCTTGCTGTGGGGGCTCGGGGCCTCAAGGAGGGGCTACCTCTGGCTGGAGGCAGCAGGGAAAGCCAGAGGAGGCCACGTTTAAGCCAAGTCTTGACAAGTAGGAATTCGTTGCTCAGAGCCGAGGATTTTTGACAGAGAAAATGGACCGTGTAGGAGAGCCCAGAGGCCTGACCCTGCACAGTGCCTTTGGGGATGCAGAATGGGTTTGGCTGGGCTATCATGTGAGGCTTTCAGGCAGGAGGGAAATATGCAGGCTTTTGTTTCAGAATGATCACTGTGTCGGGTGTGGAAGGAGGGCAGGGGGGCGGCAGGAGAGCAGTGACCCTGTGAAAAAATCGGGGGAGCAGGAGGCCATGTAGGAGATGGGCGGGGAGAGGCCAGGGTTTCCTGCTGGCTGTTTTGTGGGTATATGCGTGCACCCGTGCAAGTATGAGTGTGTGCACGTGCCTGCCCGGGTGTGCACGTGGGTGTGGGTGCGTGCATGTGTGAGAGCGTGCGTGGGGACTGTGTGAGGGTGTGAGAGAGAAGAGCTGGGGAGCTGACGTTTTGTGGCCTTCGTTTCACATCCTTCATTGTACATTTGAGTAAACTGAGGCTCTGATATGTTAAATAACTCCCTTTCTTCATTCAGAGAATATTTGATCACCTTCCATTTGGAGGGCATATTTTACATGTTTTACCACTTTAGTCCTTCTGGAAACATTTTAAAGGAGTTACTATTATCTCCTTATTTTATAGATGGGGAAACTGAGGCACAGAGATTAAAAATCCTGATAAGATTATGTGGGGCTTCAGGTACTCTACATGGCGTCCTTAACAAATCTTAGCTAGGACTTTTTCAGACACGTGGGCTTCTCATCTTGGAAACCCCAAATCGTCCCCCCCCTCTTTTTTTTTACAAGGGGATAGATAACCTGGCTGCCTTTCACAGTCCTCCAAGGACATAGGCAAGAAGGACTGAGGGGTCAGGTAAGGATTTCTTAAAACAGTAAGAAGTCTATCAGCTCAGCATCCTCCTTCCACAGTTCCTCTAAGATGAAGGCCAGAGCAGCGACCAGGCCCAGGGGATTCCTGGGCCCTGCAGAGCGAGTTGTGTGGATGGGGGCCTCTAGGCCGGCGTCTGTTAACACAACGTTAAGTAGAAGGAGGAACAGTCGCAGTATATGTTGTAAATGAGCACTTATAAATTTGACTGTGAATCTTGGCCACCCTGCTTTTGTTAAAGTTCGTGGCTCAGGCCTGAGACGCACCCCCTGGGGCTGGTCATACCACAGCGTTCGGACCACACTGTGAGTAGCAAAAGACTGTAAAGGAAAAGAAATCAAGGTGCCCGTGGTTAATGAAGAGGGGAACACGGACAAGAGTCTGAGGGAGAAGAGAATGAGTTTGGTTTGGGATGTGTTGTGTTGGGGGCACTCATATTTTTCCTGTGCGTGGGGAATTGTGTGATGACTAGTGGGCTTAGTGTTCAAGTCAGCGAGAGGTCAGAGGTGAAGATGCAGATCTGGGTCAGCTCCACCTCGGAGGTTACATACAGTGGGTGACTTGTGGGAAATGAACTTGCTCAAGGGGGGAGAGAGAGAGTTTATGAAGAGAAGAAATAGGCGCAGGATCTAAGATGGTGGAAGAACAGAGACCAGTGAAGCCTGGCCAAGAGTGGTTAGAATATTAGAATAACCAGGTCGGGAGACAGAAACCAAGCAAGGAGAGTTGGGAGGAGAGGTAGAACTGGGTCCTTCTGTCCCCTCCAGACCCTCCATGCCCACTCTCCCATGGTGCCCTGAGCCCTGGGAGGAGAGGGCAGCAGTGGGCTGTGAGGAGGGCAGGTAGGCTGTTGGAGGGAAGGAGGAGAGTAGAGAGTGTATTTGCCAGGCTTTCACCCTCCATCAAGGCCTCTGCTCCTGCGGGGCAGCCCTCTCACACACAGCCGCTTGCTCTGGTAGCTCTTCTCTGTTTCCAGCCCCGGCGTACTGCACCATTTCTCTCTGACTAGAGGGACTACTGATAGAGGAGTGGGCTGGGTTGAGAAAGGCCACCAAGCTTGTGTGCCATCCATCCTGTTTGGATCATCAGCAATACGGAGGGCATGGACTGCGGCGCCAGAGGTTGCCAGAGGAAGCCTGGAACCAGGACATGGCATTTTGCAATTGAGAGCTCTCCTTGTTTCTCCAGAGCCATTTCCCAAATATCACGGGCACAGCGAGTTGAGGGTTGAATGAGACTTGGGGAAATACAGACTACTACAGACTACTACTGAACTACAGGAAGTTCAGCTATGAAGAGACTGAGGGAAGCCAGGCAGTCACCAGAGGGAATCCTGGAGCTGAGGAAGGGGAACGCAATGCTGGAGACCCTGGAGCCTACTTACAGACAGATAGGAAGGTGCTGTCAGAGAGGGAGAGATGGAAGATGGATGATGGGTGGAGGGGTCCCTGGGGTCCAAGGCCTCAGGATCAATATACGATGTGGAAGAGTCAGCTTCGTAAAGGCTGTTTCCTTTATTTCCTCAGATGAGGAGGAAAGCATGGGTGGGCGATGAAATGGGGAGTTTGTGGAAGGCTAGGGGCATTGGCACCCCTCCCCTCAGGTGCTTTGATTTTTTTACTGACAGAGGAGGCAGATCTCCACCTGAAGGTAAAGCGGGGAGGGTTGGGGAGGAAGGTTAGTAAAAGCTGTTGTTAGGAGGGACACCAGAAACCTCTGGAGAAAAACGAAAGGAGAGGTAGCAGCCAGGGGGCCTTTTCCGTGTTCCATGGTCCCTGGTCTCTTCACCATGTGGGGACCCTTTCTGCATTTGCCCATGCCCTCCCTTCTGACAGGGCTTCTGCCACAGCAGCCAACAACAGTGGGTGCACTGTACTTGTGAGGGCTCTTGCCTCTGTGGGGGCAATTACTTGTCTTTCAGAATTTCTCCTCCCTCCCCACTCTGTTCCAACATGGTGTCTGGGTGTGGGGCGAAGTCCATGAGTCCTCCTCAGTTTGCTTTGCTGGCTCTGGCTGACCTTAGGATTCATTCAGCCGTCTCTTCTCAGATCTCTGGGCATCTGTCTGCATCTGTCTGCAATCCACTCAGCTCACCAGGGCACAGCTCTGGCCTGGTCTGGAATTCCAAATGCTGGGCCCACCTCCCTCTTACCTTCTGGGCCTCTCTTTTGAAAGGGGAAATCTGAATGGCTCAGCCTAGCCAGTGGGTTGGCTTCTCCTGGGCGAGGTCTCCGCTCATGGTCCCATGACTCTGGCCCACCTGTCAGGTCAAGGGTTACAAACATGGGCTCACAGACTCAGCCTTCAGCAGAAACTGTGGCTGGTGTATGAGCAAGTTTATATAAGAGGGTCTTAATGAGATTAACACTCTCATAAGAGTTTAGTGCATTGGGCTTTGGATTGATGTGAACGTAATTGTTTCAGGAAAATTCCTTTGGTTATTTCTCTGGGATGCTGAAATCTCCCTAAGGGATAGCAAGGAAGTAGCTAATGGCTCCCCAAAGATTCTGCACCATGAGGTGGAACTCCTTAAGAGAAAATAAATGAGATTTCTCATCATTCCTATTTTCTTTATGACTCTAGCAGACAGATCTGACTGGTGGGGATGTGTACTGAGTGGACGAGGTGGTAGAAATTAAACCTGTGAATGTTCACCATGATGCCAGAACTGCAATTCCCGTAGGCAGAGAAAGCTCAAGATTACAGACCTGTCTGGGCCTCAGGGCTCAGAGAAGAGGCTCCAATCTACTCTTTCTGGCATAGTGGTGAGGTTCGGAAAGAGGTTGGGATTTGGAGTTGGAGGGTCTTGTCTGAGTCCTCACACTGCACCATAATTTCAGGTGAATTTTTATCTCACCGAGAAGTTAACTTTCAAGAGACAGCATCTCTAGATGGATAATACATTGGGTTAAATCCCCACTAAGGTGTGGATTGACAGATTACTCAAACTTTCCCTTGGAGCCAGTTCTGACGCTAAGGACGGTATTGAGCTTTGAAGAACAGGAATGAAAGAAATACCACGAGAGGAAGACGTCAGTAAGGCTATCGGCCAGGAGTCCTCTGAAGGAGATTTCTACACATTTGGTCTTGGGCTGATTATTCTCAAGCCTGGGTGCATAGGTGTGGTGCCCACTGGGCTTTAAACATTCGTGTCCGTGCAGCAGAAAGCCATCACTGGGAATGTTGGTAAGGGGTTTGTCTCTGTAATGGACTTCAAAACCTGGGGTCTGTTTTCCTTGACCCTCCCTTCCTGAGATACTTGCTGGCTTTCCTTTTTACTTCCCACACCGGTCCGGCTTGAAAGAGATCATTTGAAACACCGTCAGAGTACTTCGCTAAGACCCTTTAGCCTGCTGACCCATGAAGGTATGTGTTCCCACCACAAAGAGCCAAGGTCCCTGGTTTATTGCTATTTTTCTTTAAAAAATAAGAATAAAAACTTGAGGAGCCACCTCCCCAAAGCAACAATAGCAGCAGCAGCAACAATAACAACAGCAACAAAGAGACCTACCGGGTTTGTTTCTTAAGACGACAGTCCTTCAGCAAGTCTCACATGCCACGTGAGTTTCTTTTGTAAAGGGTTCCTGACTTAATGTCTCCCCAAGGGCTTTGTTTTTTTTTTTGTTTTTTTTTTGTTTTTAAAGATTTTATTTATTTATTTCACAGAGGGAGAGAGATCACAAGGAGGCAGAGAGGCAGGCAGAGAGAGGGGGGGGGAAGCAGGCTCCCTGCTGAGCAGAGAGCCCGATGCGGGCCTCGATCCCAGGACGCTGAGATCATGACCTGGGCCGAAAGCAGAGGCTTTAACCCACTGAGCCACCCAGGCGCCCTCCCCAAGGGCTTTGTAAGGATGATCTCACCCTCTGAAATTGGCAGAGAAGAAGCATTCCGATTTCACTCCAGCACAAGAACAGAAAGGTGGTTGTTAAGCAGAAATTGTCCAGTCAGTAATTAGACAAGCCCCGCCCCTTCTTCCAAAAAGATTCTGGCCGAATTCTGGGGGTACTCTTTGCAGGTAGGATGTACCCTAGATCCCAGCAGCATCTGCTTCTGGTCTCCATAAGGGGTTTTAAGGCCTGGTTGGTTTCTGGGCCTCTGTGAAGGAAAAGGGGACCCAGAAGGAGTGGGCTAATGTGGAATCCTTCCTACTACATAGAAATAGGGGATAAAACAAAAACCAAATTAGTTCAGTTGCTGGAAATGAAGAGGGAATGGAAAAACATAGCCGGAAGTGGTGAGAGGCGCTGCCGAGAGCCAGGGGTGTGGGCGGGTCTGTCTCTGCTCTTATTAGGCTGGGGTAGGGCCCATGCAGAGATGAGAGTTAAGGCCTTGGGCCAGTGCCCTGTGGAGGCCTGAACAAGAAAGCAAAAAAGGTGGGGCAACTACAGGGCTGAACTGTCCATGAGAGGAGGAGTAGGAGAAAAAAAAATCCAGCCATTGAATCAGGAAGACGTCAGGAAAGTTTGCCTCGGCCTGAGTTCTGAGTGGAAAAAATAAAAGTCTTTTGAAAAACAGGGAAATCCCAACATGATGCTTTGAGAAGTTCTGGAGACAGAAAGTATCCTGCCTATGAGCTGTGGACATCCTAAATTAAGAAATGCACATAAAAAGTAGTCCTGTTTATGTTACAGCTAGGAGATATGCAGAAGCAGTTGGAAAAATCACTGTGGTCATAGGAGAGCTTGATTTAGCTCAGCTGAAGATGAGCTTTTAGTAAAAAATTATAAAACACCTGTTGAAAGAGCCACTATAAAGAAGAACTTGCAGACACAACAAGCAGGAGGATCAGCAACTCCCAACTTAAGATCATGGAAATACAATCTGAAAGAGACCATTGATATAGGGATGTTTAAGCAATTAAAGAGCTAAAAGGAAAATATAGAAGCCACAATAAAAGAATAACACTACTGAGAAAGAATTGGAGTAACGTTGATAATAAAACATATTTGAGTTCATGTTCAGATTTAAGAATAAGTAGACTGGGGTGCTTGGGTGGCTCAATCAGTTAAGTGTCTGCCTTCAGCTCAGATCATGGTCTCTGGGTCCTGGGATTGAGCTCCATGTTGAGCCCTATGTCCGGCTCTGTGCTCAGTGAGGAGTCTGCTTGTCCTCTCCCTCTCCCTCTGCTTCTCCCCCAACTCATGTTTGCCTTCTCTCTCTCTCTCAAAAAAAAAAAAAAAGCATATTGGTATGTTTAAACTGAGGAAAATAGTTTGCCACCAATCAACCAACAAAACAATAAGAACTCAACAACATCCTCTGAAACTCCACACCACCCCTCCACACCACCAAAAAAACCCCCCAAAAAACAAAAAAACAAAACAAAACAAAAAACAAAGCCAAAAGTCACAAAAATAGTCCAAAAGCCAGAACTTGGAAAGAGAAAATGGGAGGTGCACATCTTGTCCTGGCATATTTCAACCCACTGAAGCTTAGCATGGTTTATGTACTCTTGTAAAGTATGCTAACTAGCATTAGGATTATCATGAGGATAGGAATGTAGACACTGAGCTTGGTCGCCTAGGACACCAAAATAATCTTTCTGTTATAAAGACATGATACTGGAAAGAACTGGAAATGCTGGGCTAGCATACAGGGTTCTGGTCAGCAGCCCCATAAGAGCATACAGTAGGGGAGAGTGAATGGAGGATCTGAGTGGAGTCATGAGATTGGAAAAAAGTTTTTATTTATTTATTTTTATTATTATTATTTTTAGTATGTTGTTTTTAAAAAATTGTACAATCGTTCAATTCAAGCATACATGGTAAAGAACTTGGTACTAGACATCAATGTTAGCTTTGCCTCCTCTACCTGCTCAGGTTCCACCATAGTACTGCTAGAGACTGTAGAGTCCACTCCCTTGTTAGTAACCTGAGCTTGGTTGGGATTATTTTGGTTGTAGAAAAAAGCCAAAAGTGGGGAAGGGAAAAAAAAACAACAAACTAAACCTGTTATTATTTGAGATGATATGATGGCCAACATGGAAGATCCATGAGAATCTATAGGCAAAATATTAGAAATAATGAGAATTAAAAAAGGTCACTAGGAACAAGACTGATATACAGAATCATCAGTAACAAAACTTAGAAAATTTAATTAAAAGTGCTATTTACAATAACAGCAGCAACAACAAAAAACTATGAACCCTTAGAAATAAATATAATAAGAGAGTATAATACTGTTATGGAAAAATCAAAACAATGTATTGAAAGACATAAAATAAGACCAAAGTAGTTGGAGACAAAATACCATATTCATGGATAGAAAGACTTGGTAGCATAAAAGATGTCAGTTTTTTGTCTAAATTAAATTAAAGTTAATTCAATTCCAATGAAAATTTCCAAGAGTTTTTCATAGAACTTGACAAAATAGGTCTAAAAATTCAAACAAAAGAGGGAAGTCCAAAAATATCCAAAAAAAATCTTAAATCATGATGATAATAAGAGGCTTGCCCTACCATATTAAAAAAATTGTACAAAGCTATATAGTAATTTAAAAGTATGATACTGGCATAAGAATAGAGAAATCTACCAATTAAACAGAATAAAGAGTGTAGAAACAGACTCATGTATATCAGGAATTTGGCTTATGTCTGATAGCATTACAAAGCAGCAGCGAAAGAATGGAAGATTTAATAAACTGGTTTTGGACAGTAAACTATGAACACAGATAAAATAGGATTCCTACCTCACCACAGAGACAAACACACACCTCTAGCAGGATTAAAAGATAAATGTAGAATTTAAAACTTTAAGATTTTAATAAGAAAATATAGAAAAGTGTCTTTATAACTTCAGGTTTGGAAACTTAAGAAACAAGACAAAGTAGGAACAAAGTTAAAGAGAAAAGTTTGATAAATTTGATTCCATGAAAATGAGAGAAATTTGCAAAAAATATAGCTAATAATGTACAAAAGATACAAAAAGTCTTGGAAATGAATAATAAGGATACAGGCAATAAAACTGAAAATTTATAGAAGGGAAAATTGGGTGGATGATGATGACATGAAAGGAATTTTACTTTGTTAGTAATGAGGTGAATACAAAATAAAATAAGAAATAATTTCATAGGACACCTGGGTGGCTCAGTTCGTTAAGCAGGTGCCTTTGGCTTAGGTCATGATCCCAGGGTCCTGGGATCGAGTCCCATATCAGGCTCCAAGGAGCCTGCTTCTCCTTCTGCCTCTGCCTGCCACTCTGCCTGCTTGTGCTCTCTCTCTCTCTGACAAATAAATAAATAAAATCTTAAAAAAAATAATTTCACATCATCAGGTTGACAAAAATGCAAATTCTGATAGCACTAGGTGGGGTTAAGATGTGGAGAAATAGAAACTCTTTAATAGTGCTGATGGCAATGTAAACTCATGCACCAATTTCTAGGAAAATTTTACAGTATCTATTATAGTTAAAGAGATGCAAGCCTTTGACTTAAGCAATTTCACCTCTACTCATGTATTCTGGAGAAACTTTGGTGTTTATATGTAAGGAAGTTCCCTGCAGGCCACTTTGGAATAGTGGAAATAGAGAATCAGTCTAATCATCCCTAAGTAGAATAAGGTTTTGGGGGGTGCCTGGCTGGCTCTATTGGCAGAGCACGTGACTTTTGCTCTTGGGGTTATGAGTTCAAGCCCCACATTGGGCATAGAGTTTACTTAGTTAAAAATGAATGAATTGGATCTCCTATGTCAAAATGGTTCTAACTCTCAAAAAAATATTAGAAGTGAAAAAATGAACTCTAAGATGATGTTAAAATGACATCCTAATTATTTTTTCAAATTGTTGATGATGACCCATCCATAAGTTGTGAAATCCGTTTAGTAGGTCACAGCCAGCATTACAAAATAAAATTAGAATAGAAAGAAAATATCAGAAAGTGCTAGAAGTAGCTGAACAGGAAGTACTTCCATGACAGTGTTGTTTCAGATTCTGTACACATGTACACAAACAGGTAGGTATGGATACATATACACATGTGTACACATGCATGTGTATCAAATTGCAAAAACACATTTCTTACACTGAGCATGTTAGAAAAGTCCAAAAGCTACTGTTTTATATACATTAAAAGTGCAAAACAATATTATATGTTTACAGATCCCATAGTACGTGTGGGGGTGATAAATATCAGTGTTAGGATAGTGGTTACCCCTGGAATGCGCTGGAAGAGGAAGACATGGGGTCTGGGTGTGAAGATTTTGCTCCATCTACATTGATGCAAGTTTCATTCATGTTGTTGAAATGGCAGGATCTCCTTCTTTCTTATACTTTACTGAATAATGTTCCATGTATATATATATATATATATACCACATCTTTATTATCCATTCATTTGTAGATGGTCACTTAGGTTGTTTCCATATTTTGACTATTGTGACTAATGCTGCAATAAACAAGGACTGGAGGTATTTCTTTGAAAGTCTGATTTCATTTCCTGTAGATATATACCCAGAGTAGGAATGCTGATCATATGGTAGTCCTATTTTTAATTTTTTGAGAAACCGGCATATTGTTTTCCATTGTGGCTGTATCAATTTATATTTACACTAACAGTGCACAGAGTTCCTTTTACTCCACATTCTTGGCAACATGTGTTGCTTCCTGTCTTTTTGATAATAGCCCTTCTAACAGGTATGAGGTGGTTTTGATTTGCATTCCCCCGATGATGAGTGATGTTGAGCATCTTTTCATGTACCTCTTGGTTATTTGGATGTGTTCTTTGGAAAAAAGTCTATTCAGTTCCTCTGTCCATTTTTGAATTGGATTTTAGTTTGCTATGGTTGTATGAGTTCCTTATATGTTTTGGATATTAACTCCTTATCCCATATATAATTGGAATTTGCAGTATATTTTTCTTCCATTCTGTATGTTGCTTTTTCATTTTGTTGATTACTTCTTTTGCTGTGCAGAAGTGTTTTGGTTTGATGTAGTTCCACTTATTTATTTTTGCTTTTGTTGCTTGTACTTTTTTTTTTTTAAAGATTTTATTTATTTATTTGACAGAGAGAGAGAGAGCACAAGTAGGCAGAGAGGCAGGCAGAGAGAGAGGGGGAAGCAGGCTTCCTGCTGAGCAGAGATCCCAATGCAGGGCTCAATCCCAGGACCCTGAGATCATGACCTGAGCCAAAGGCAGAGGCTTAACCCACTGAGCCACCCAGGAGCCCCAGTTGCTTGTACTTTTGATGTCATAGCAAAAAATTGTTGCTAAGACCAATGTGAAGGAGCTTTTCTCTGTTTTCTTCTAGGAGTTTTATGGTTTCAGGTATTTAAGTCTTTAGTCCATTTTGAGTTAGTTTTTGTGAGTGATACATGGTAAGGGTCCAATCTCATTTTTCTGCATGTGAGTATTCAGTTTTTCCAGCACCATTTTATCGAAGAGACTATTCTTTCCCCATTGAGTATTCTTGGCTCCCTTGTCAAATATTAGCTGAGCATATATGTTAGGGTTTATTTCTGGGGTTGCAATTCTGTTCTGTTGGTCTGAGTGTCTATTTTTAGGCCAGAATCATACTGTTTCGATTCCTATAGCTTTGTAATACCATTTTGAAATCAGACATTGTGATGTTTCCAGCCTTATTATTCTTTCCTAAGGTTACTTTTGCTATTCAGGGTCTTTTGTGGNCGATTCCTATAGCTTTGTAATACCATTTTGAAATCAGACATTGTGATGTTTCCAGCCTTATTCTTTCCTAAGGTTACTTTTGCTATTCAGGGTCTTTTGTGGTTTCATATGAATTTTAGGATTGTTTTTTCTCTTTCTGTGAAAAAATGCTGTTGGAATTTTGACAGGGGTTGCATTGAATCTATAGATGACTTTTGATAGTGTAGACATTTTAACAATATGAATTATTCTGATCCATGAACATAGAATATCNCAGGGGTTGCATTGAATCTATAGATGACTTTTGATAGTGTAGACATTTTAACAATATGAATTCTTCTGATCCATGAACATAGAATATCTTTTTTTTTAAGTTTTCTCCTTAAAAAAAAGATTTTATTTATTTGAGAGAGAATGAGAGCGAGATCATGAACACGGGGGAGGGGTAGGAGGAGAAGCAGGTTCCCTACTGAGCAGAGAGCCCAACTCGAGGCTCAATCCCAGGACCCTGGGGTCATGATCTGAGCTGAAGGCAGATGCTTAACCAACTGAGCCACCCAGGTGCCCCATAAAATATATTTTTATGTATTGGTGGATGACTTCCATTTCTCGTTCCTGCCTAATTTCCCTGACTAGGACTTCTAGTGCTATGTTGAATATGAGTGGTGTGAGTGGGCACCTGTCTTGTGCCTGATCTTAGAGGAAAAGCTTTCAGCCTCTCACTGTTGAGTATGATATAGGCAGTGGGCTTGTCATTTATGACCTTTATCATGTTGAGGTATGTTCCTTCTGTAGCCAATTTGTTGAGAGTTTTTATCATGAAAGTATGCTATATTTTGACAAATGCTTTTTCTGCATGTATTAAGATGATTATATGCTTTTTATCCTTTATTCTTTTAATATGATGTATCACATTAATTGATATGTGTATGCTGAACCATCCTTGCATCCCAGGGATAAATCCCACTTCTTCATGGTATTTAATCCTTTTTTTTTTTTAAAAGATTTTATTTCTTTATTTGACACAGAGAGAGAGAGAGATCACAAGTAGGCAGAGAGGCAGAGAGAGAGAAGGAAGCAGGCTCCCTGCCGAGCAGAGAGCCCAATATGGGCCTCGATCCCAGGACCCTGAGATCATGACCTGAGCCGAAGGCAGAGGCTTTAACCCACTGAGCCACCCAGGTGCCCGGTATTTAATCCTTTAGTTGCATGTTTGCATTGCATGTAAATATTCTTATTTTCAAGAACCATATTTCAGATAAAATGGCTGTCAGTAATTGAAATGAAATAAGGGAAAAATTAGCTAAAAATTATTGTATCATTTTATTTTCCCTATCACATGTTTATTGTATTGTATCCCTATGCTCCATTTTCCTTGCTATTTGTTCCACCAAGTATTGCCCAGAGTTGGTACTCACATCTCCTTACCCTCCTAGTAAGGTCTCCTACTGACTGTTTTTATTTTTTCCCAGTAAAAACTTACTGGCCCTAAGTCCGAATCTCATAACAGGGATGTCACCCAGCTGTCCTGGTTAAAAAAAGAAAGAAAGAAAGAAAGAAAGAAAGAAAGAAAGAAAGAAAGAAAGAAAGAAAGAAAGAAAGAAAGAAAGAAAGAAAGAAAGAAAGAAAGAAAGATCAATGAAATAAACTTTTCTGGGGCACATATGGAAGAACCCTATGGGGTTCCCAAAGGAACCACTGATAGTCTGGGAACAAGGGCTGTGGGGTTTATGTTTAGGGACAAGTGAGAGGTGGTCGTGACTGGGCAGCNGAAAGAAAGAAAGAAAGAAAGAAAGAAAGAAAGAAAGATCAATGAAATAAACTTTTCTGGGGGCACATATGGTAGAACCCTATGGGGTTCCCAAAGGAACCACTGATAGTCTGGGAACAAAGGCTGTGGGGTTTATGTTTAGGGACAAGTGAGAGGTGGTCGTGACTGGGCAGCTTTGGTCAGGGTTTGGAGGTTAGGAGCAGTTTACCACCTCCAACTTCAAATCTTAGTCAAATTCCTCATCCTTTCCGGGGTGGCTAGTCCTCTCTCTCCATCAAGGCCCTGCAAGAGGGGTCCTCACCCGAGAGATTCCCTCCTTCAGTCCTATTTGGGAAGCTCTCCCCTTACACGGCAACATCTTGGGGTCCAGGAAGAGAGATCTTGCTGTAAATCCAGATGCATCAGGCACTGGAGCATCATGACTCTGTTTTTCTTTTTTTCCAATGCGGTTCGTTGTGTAGCTAATTCTCATTGGTTATGCTGAGGTGAGGATTCTTTGGGATTTTGGAAGAAAATATCCTCACATTTTCCATTCCTTTCTTCCCAGAGACAGTTTGCTGGCAGAGTAATGGCCACCTCTCTCGGCAGCCAGATGAGAAACAGAGCTTAAGGCAGAGGCGAGAACAATGCCTATGTGGCCAGCACCATTCCTTGCTCTTTTTTTTTTTTAAGTCTAGGAAAATGCAAAACTTAAAAAGGACCTAATCTCCAAAGGAGTGAAAACTGCCCTTTGGGGAGAGAAGACTGTGGCTGAGATGTCAGATGCCACGTTCCTCTTCCCTCCTGGGAGATGGATGCTGGGTTCCCACTTCACAAGCCTTAGCCTGGGTGTCTGATGGGGGAGGCAGCACGTTCGAGGGCTCTGAGGCGCAGTTCTCTGCCTCCTCCTCACCAGAAAGTCTCACCTAGGGCCCTGCCTGAGGGATCTCTGAGAAGCACCTCTATTGTGGTGACAGCCCCATCTGCGGCCACCCCGGACGCAGGTGTTATGCCCCCAGCCAGGGTCCCCAAATCACCCCTTGGTGCTGCTTCCTGCTGAAGTCAACTGGGATGCCACACAGTCCTCCCCTCACAGGGCTTCTGAGGGGCGTTAACCCACGCTGCCTCACACGGGATCGCTCACTTTCCATTGTGCTTAAGGACTTGCTCTACGTTTTGAAGAAAACGACAAAATAAAGACAGTGTGTGTACACTATTAAAATAAAGCAGACAATGTTCCAGAAAACCAACCATGAAAAGCTCCTGTCTCTCAGGCCACCCACCCAAGCTCTGCTTCCCAGAGGAAACCACTTATAATTGTGGCTTTGTTTCTTTTTTAAATGTAGTTTTATATTATTTTATTTTATCATGGTTTAACGAGTGAAATAGTCCTACAAGGCTTGTTATTAAAACAGCAGTACAAGTTTCTTTTCGAGATGATGAAAATGATCTAAAATTAGAATGTGGTGATGGTTGCACAACTCTGTAAATACCCCGAAACCCACTAAATTGTGTGCTTTCAATGGAAGAACTTTACGGCATGTTAATATATCTCAATAAAGCTGTTAAGAAAAGGAAGGACAATAAATACTTCCAACAAAAGCAGTCTCCTTACCGCCCCCCCCTACTTTCCAGCTTCACAGAGGCAACCGCTTTCAGTTAGTGTGATCTTTTCCTCCACATTTCTTTTTTTTTTTTTTTTTTTTTTTTTTT
>LNAC01000129.1:509016-528724 GCA_002007465.1 Ailurus styani | reverse complement strand
CGATCCCAGGACCCTGGGATCATGACCTGAGCCGAAGGCAGAGGCTTTAACCCACTGAGCCACCCAGGCGCCCTTTTCCTCCACATTTCTTAACGAATTTGTTTGCAATGCTATTTCTTGATTGTTTGGTTTTAGTTTACTATTTACTATTGACTTCACGTTAAAAAAAATATGAGGTTTTAACCTTCTTTTTTTTTAAAGNTTATTTATTTATTTGACAGAGAGAGATCACAAGTAGGCAGAGAGGCAGGCAGAGAGAGAGGGGGAAGCAGGCTCCCTGCTGAGCAGGGAGCCCGATTCGGGGCTTGATCCCAAGACCCTGGGATCATGACCTGAGCCGAAGGCAGAGGCTTAACCCATGGAGCCACCCAGGCGCCCTTAACCTTCTTTCATATCACTTACCCTGGCCCCCACTGTACCAAATGTGCTCTTCCCATCCCCCATCTTTCTAATACAGCGTTATTAATATTTTGGTTAGCTCAGTATTCTGTGTTTATATTAGTTTGAGACCAAACACTCCATTGGCAGCCGCTCAGTTGTGTGGCGTGGAGGAAGACTTCCAAGGGTTTCACTGATTCTTAGTTTGTCAGCCTCCTATCCCCCCCCCCCTTCCAGTTCCTGGTATGGTGGATTCCCAGATCTTCTGCGGCATCCATAGTGTAAATCTTTGCGAGGCTCTCTCTATATTGTGGTCTTGGAATACAGATTCTTTTTTTCTTTCTTTCTTTCTTTCTTTTTTTTTTGGGAGGATCTGTGGGTCATTTATCATTCATCCAGCTGTTGTCCAATTTCTGAAATTTTGTCGCTGTTTTCTCATCACCCATTCCCTTGTATTAAATCAAATTTATTGAGATATAATTAATATTCCATACAACTTAAAGTGTACAGTTAAAGTGTACAGTTACATTTTGAGACCTTAAAGTGTACAGTTCAATAGATTTAGTATATTTACAGAGTTGTGGATCCATCACTTCAATTTATTTTACACTTCAATTTATTTTTCTTTGTGTGTTTATACATTAAAACTTTTTTTTTTTTTACTGTATCTGTAGTGGGGTTTTGGGAGCTAGTAGAGGCTAACACGTGTATTCAATCTGTCATATTTCATCAGAGCTTCTACTTAATACCTACTTACCACTTTTTGATTTATTAAAATTAGACATTATTTAATGGCTTCTTGCAATAATAGATGAAGATTGAACTCAGTACTATTTTTAGTTCCTTCACTAACTACCTTATAACTTTAAAGATTTCGGTCACCTTTTTGTCTCTTGTTCTATCAACTATAGACAGTATCACTTCTTTTTTTTTAAAAAATTATTTATTTATTGAGAGAGAGAGCATGTGAGTGAGGGAGAGGGGCAGAAGGAAAGGGAGAGAAAGAGAATCTCTCTCTTTTTTTTTAAGATTTTTATTTATTTGACACAGAGAGAGAGATCACAAGTAGGCAGAGAGGCAGGCAGAGAGAGAGGAGGAAGCAGGCTCCCTGCTGAGCAGAGAGCCTGACGTGGGCCTCAATTCCAGGACCCTGAGATCATGACCTGAGTAGAAGGCAGAGGCTTTAACCCACTGAGCCACTCAGGCGTCGGGAGAGAGAGAATCTCAAGCAAACTCCCCATTGAGTGTGGAGCCTGAGAAGGGGCTTGATCTCAAGATCCTGAGATCATGACCTCAGGCTATAAGAGACAGACACTCAACTGACTGAGCCACCCAGGCACCCATTGGCTTCTCTTCTTTTTCATATACATCTCTCCTTCACTTACATCTCCTTCACCTAAATCTCTTGTCATCTGGAATTTTCCCTCTGTATTTTTTCCCTTTGCATTTTTAAAGCTAATACAGTCATAACTATAGCCATTATTAATCTTTATGCTTTGCCTATATGTTGATCCAAGAGTTAAATCAATATAAAAATTGTTTATATTGTAAATATGTACATACTTTCATTGCATATTCAGCTAGAGCATTGATTTTTTTTTTTGCTCAGTTTTAACTTTTTCCTGGAATTTTCAACTGAGTTTCTTTCCTTCTTGCATTGTTTTCCTGAGTTGCAAGCTTCAGTTCTTCTAATTAACCAAGAATAGTATCATATCTAGAATCCACCTTTCTCCTTGATTTTCATTCTCTGAGGGGCCACTGCACTCTTCCTCTAATCTGGACTAATTCATCTCTCACTGTGCTGAATAGCTTTTATCCTTCTATCTTTAACCTTCTGGGTTGAATCTCATTTCCAGGATCATGTGGATCTTCCTTGTCTTTCTGTCTTTCAGCCTGTCTTCCTTCCTTCCTTCCTTCCTTCCTTTCATTCTTTTTTGCTGGAGCACATCCTCAAGTATATTAACAAAAAGGTGGTAAAGTTTTCTTTCCTTGAAGGTCTCAAAATATCTTAATTTTATAATTCAGTGGTAGTTTGGCAGGGTATATAATTCTATGTGGAAACTAAATTTTTCTCAGAAATCTGAAGGCTTCGTTCCAATGTTTTCTAGAGTCCCATATCGGTGATGTAATTTCTGATACCAACCTGGTTCCTGTTCCCCTGTAGACAATTTTATTTTCCTTTCTAGAGCTTTAAAGATTATTCTTTTTATCCTTGGGTGTGTTGAAATTTCATAACATGTATCTTTGTCTCTTTTCCTCTCTTTCCTTTTCTCAGTGCATTTGGTTGACCCTTCAATCTAAAGATTCTTCAATTCTGGGATATTGGGATAGCCTTCAAATCTGGGAGATTGGGGTAATATTTTAAAAATAATTCTTCAGGGGTACTGGTTGGCTCAGTTGGTTAGGCAGTTGCCTTTGGCTCAGGTCGTGATCTCAGGGTCCTGAGATTGAGCCCTGTATTAGGCTCCCTGCTCAGTAGGGAGTCTGGTTCTCTCTCTGCTTCTCCCTCCTGCTCGTGCTCTCTCTGTCTCAAATAAATAAATAAATAAAATCTTTAAAAAAATTTAAAAAATAATTCTTCATCTGGAATATTGGGGTACTATTTTAAAAATAATTCCATCCCTTCTGTGTTTTCTGTAGTCTCCCTTTTTTTCCCTTGGACTTCTATAGGTTAGAGGAATTGATCCTGTCTTTTGCCTTTTTTTCTTTTATTTAACATTTTCCTTCATTCTTATTCTCTTTGCTAGGAGATCCTCCTAACTTTATTTTCTAATCATTCTGATGATTTTTAAATTCCTTCTTCCCTTTATTCAGGGTATCTTGTTATTGTTTTACGTGACATTGTCACAAATCTCACTGAGGATCCTAATTAGAGATCTTCTTGTGTCTGAATTGCCCATTTCTTAATGTTTCCATTGGTCTTTCTCTTTCACAGTGTAGGTAGGCTTCTCTCTCTCTCTCTATTTTTTAAGATTTTATTTATTTATTCATGAGAGACAGTGAGAGAGAGAGGGAGGCAGAGGCAGAGGGAGAAGCAGATTCCCCCATGGAGCAGGGAACCCGATGCAGGACTTGATCCCAGGACCCTGAGATCATGACCTGAGCCAAAGGCAGACACTTAACTGACTGAGCCACCCAGGCACCCCGGTAGGCTTCTCTTAAAAGACTAGTGAAGTTTTAGTTATATTCCAGTGTGAGGCAATAGAAAACGTCTACATGTGGGGTAGGAGCTTTTCAACTGGCAAGCTTTGATTTAAGGAAGGACAATGGGCAGGAAGGTGGATCTTACCAAGGAGACTCCAAATGCCCTATTCAGGCCACCTCAGTTTTCCCCAATTTGTCTACTTTTAAGAGGAAAAACCCCTCTGTTTTGTTTGTCTGGAGTAGAGAGGGGATGATTAGATAATACCAGTCTGCTAGGAGTTTTGCACAAGGTAGGGGACAACTCTTCTGTATACAGACTTTCCATTAGTCTCCTTGTTTTCAGCCCTTTGTCTTACTCCCATTCTCTAACACCTGGCATTTCTGGGTCAGGAGCCTCTCTGGGGCTATTCAGGGCAGGGGTCTCCCTCTTCAGCTGCGGCCCCTCCATGAGTTCTGTAGGCTGTAGCATCCTCCATCCTGTTTAATCCCTTGCCAGCTCCTTATGTATTGTTTTCTGTCTTTCAGAAATGTGTTGAACCCCATTGTCCATTGTAGGGGTGTGACATGATCAGTGCTGTGTTTTAGAGACATAACTCTGAAGCCCCTGTTTGGAAGATCAAAGTCAGGGAAACTGAGAGCAAATTAGAGGATGATTGCACCATGTATCAGGGAATGGATGATGGCTCCTGAAGATAGAAGGGAAATGGGGCTGTAATGGAAGAGGTTATTATTTATTCCAGAGGCAAAATCAGCAGAACTTGGTCACTAACTAGATGTGGCAGTAAGGAGAAGATGCGGTCAGGGTTAGGTGGCTGAGTCACTGGTTTGGAGTCCACATGCTTTGGAGATGGGAGAGAAAGAGGTTGTACCGTGGGAGGCGACTGCACCATATCCAGGTAGTCATGTCCTAGAGTGGTTGGAAGGATGGATCTGGAATGCTGGGGAGACATCTGTGTTGGCGGTACAGAGTTAGGAGTCACTAACTCATAAGGAAAATTGAAATCATGGGAATGGATATGAAGAGAATATGTGGTATGAAGAAAGCCAAGGTCAAAGTCTGGGGAAGCATCAGAATTTTTGAGGGCTGTGCCTAAAAAGATGGTTGATGACATCCTTGAGAAGAGGTGGAGGGGTGTGAGGTGGAGGGAGAAGTGAGGAAGATTCCAGTACTACTTCTGGGCAGCTTTGCTGTGTGGGGCCAGGGCTGTGAGGGAGGTGGCCTCAGGGAAGAGCCAGTTCTCCAAAGGGCAGGGGGTGGAGGCTAGTGGTGAAGCAGGAATGGAGAGAGGTTTTCCCAGAAATGAGGACTCCAGGGGGAACAGAAGAAAGGGAGGATAGCATTCAGAAATGTTGGGATGGGGAGAGGCCACTTGACTGAGAGTTCAGTGACCGAGGGCACCACAGTGGGGGGCGGGGGTGGGGTGAGGGAGGGTTGGGAACCCTTCCAAACTGGCCCCTGTTCTCTGAGCTACTTCCAGCCTCTAGTTTTCCACTCAGGTGGCTGCCCGTCGCTGCCTTTATAGAGCCGCAGCGTGGAACCCCAGTCCCTAAAGGGCTGATGTGTAGGACCACTGTGTACATTTACATCCACATAGTTGGCTTCCCCTGACCCCAGGACAGATGTGGAAACAGTAAGTGTGGCCAGCCAAAGTAAGCAGAGAGGCTTACAAATCCAAACCTCCTTTCTGTTTTAACTGGAACGTCGGGACCCAGCTTCATTCCTTCAATCCGTTCCAGTCCAAAGGAAAACGGGCCATCTCTGGTCTCACATTTTGGAGCAGAGTGTGACAACTGCATGCCACATGCCCGACTGGCTGGTCTGGACCACTACACGTCCCAGTGCCCGGTCACTCCCGAGGAAGCCTCCTTCCAGACTCCGCGCAGGTGTCTTGATTGGTTTGAGGGTCTTCTGAACTTTTCACAACAGCCCATCTAGCAGATATTATATTGGTTTTGTTTGCAGCTAGAAAAAAAGGAAATTCAGGATCACACAAATACTAAGTGGGAGAAGTAGAATTTGTTTTATTAAACTTTTCTTTTATTATGAACTATTTCAGACAAACAGGAACATTCCAAGAATACCATAGGATAGCTCTATAAGACTTTAACCTTAAGCCATCCCGGCATCAGATTTTTAAAAGAAAATATCAAAAAATCCAGTTGAAGCTCTCTGTATCTCCCTTCCTGATGTTTTTTCTCCTCCCTCTCTTTAGAGTAACTACTATTTGAAGTTGGTGTTTATTATTACTATGCAAGTGTTTATATTTTTATTGTATATACTATATAAAAATAATCTACGGTATTATTTTGCATGCTTCCAAGTGTTTCAAGAATGGTATCAAAGTCTGCATTTTTTTTTCTGGATTCCACTGGAGTGCATTTAAGATATCCATCAGAGATTGTAGGTGGTTAACTTCAGCTTGCATTGAGCCATCAGCTCTTGTCAGCTCTGACATGAAGGGATCATAGGTTCTGAAAGTTCAGTGTTTCACAATTCCCTTCCAGCCCTGGTAAGTCAGAGTTCTAACTCCTTAGCTCCCTAATTTGGATGTTTAAGTCAATTTCCTTAGTTCCTTAGATAATATTACAGGCTTTATTATTGGTAGCTTGTCTTGCTCAAGCATTTCTTGCCAAACCATTCAGTGTAGTGAATGAAATGTGAACAACATTTTTCAAAGTGCAGGGGTGGGTGTGGAAGGTTGAGGGAAATGTGGATCAAATAAGAAGTCAGAGGACATAGGAGTATCAGAATCTTCTCGACAATGCTTGAAACAGTCTCAAGTCTCTCTCTTTTTTAATTTTTAAATTAAAAAATTTTTTTAATTTAAGTAATCTCTACACCAGCTTGGGGCTTGAACTCATAACCCTGAGATTAAGAGATACATGCTCTTCTGCTTGAACCAGCCAGGTGCTCCTCAAGCTTCTTTATACTCCCATTTCTTCTTGTGAGTTTCTTCCATCTGGCAGAAAGAACTCTCCTAATATTGAATCCTACAGGAAGTGGAATGTTTGAGTTTTAGTGAAGGTTTTTTTTCCCTCATGTTTTGTCTGATATTTTGCATGAGTCAAAGAAAATGAAATAAAAAAAATCACAGCCATCTTCATCAGTGATGAGCTCTTCAGCTTCTAGAACAGTGACGTACAATGTTTTCTGTAGAATTCCAGAATGTCCAGAATTTTCTGCAGTGATGGAAGTGTTCTATATCTATGCTGCCCGGTACAGTAGCTAGCAGTCAGTAGTCACATGTAGCCACGGGGCACTTGGAAAGGAGCTAGTGTGACTGAAGAACTGAATTTTAAATTTTCTTTCATTTTTAAAAATAATTTATTTATATTTATTTTATTCTTTTTCTTTTTTTCTCTCTGTCATTTCACAAAAATAATTTAAATTAGAATAGCCCCATGGGTCTAATAATTACTGTCTAGACAGTAAAGTTCTAGAGGATTTAGACCAATATGTGTTGGGAGATCTTCAACCAGTCTTAATAAATCAAGTGAGTTCACATTACATTGCAACTGATTTATTTGCTCTTTCTTTTCTGAAATCTGAAGTTAATATGAGACATTGGATAGTTTGGAAACTATTGTACAGACTATTGTTTCTTCAAGAACTGTTACTCTGTCGTTCGTAGTCAGCCTATCTTTGTGATTTTGTTGTTGTTCGTAAGTGCTAGGTATCGGTGGCCCATCTGCCTGCAGCCCTCACTGGCCCTTACCTCTTAGCTCATTCAGTTCACGTCATTCTCCAGCGCCTCGGAGGCTAACTCAGTTCTTGGTCTTCCTCCACTCTGGCGTAGCCTGACTCTGGGAGGTGGGTAACACCGGAGACCAGGACCAGACCTACTTCCAGTCTTGGTTCTGGACCCTATCCAAGTCAGCTTTCATTTCTTTAACTTTTATTTTGAAATAATTTTAGATTTTTTAAAAAAGATTTTATTTATTTATTTGACACACACAGAGAGAGAGATCAGCTCACAAGTAGGCAGAGAGGCAGGCAGAGAGAGAGGAGGAAGCAGGCTCTCCGCTGAGCAGGGTGCCCGATGCGGGCCTCGATCCCAGGACCCTGGGATCATGACTTGAGCCGAAGGCAGAGGCTTTAACCCACTGAGCCACCCAGGAGCCCTAATTTTAGATTTATAAAAATGTTCCAAATAGTACAATGGTGCAATGAATCCTGGAGTATGTTCTTTACGCAGATTCCTGTGTGTTCACGTGGTTAATACTTTACCACTTTTGTTTTATTCTCTCCTCCCCTTCTATATGCCTATGTCTACATCTTTATCTGTATCTGTATTTATATCCAATATCCCTCTCTCTGTGTACATCTACATGTCTATATAGGTGTGTATATCTATCTTTTTTTTAAAAAGATTTTATTTATTTGAGAGAGAGAGAGTGGAGTGAGAGAGAGAGAGCACAAGTGGGGGTGGGAGGAGGGGCAGAGAGAGAGGGAGAAGCTGACTATCTGCGGAACAGGGAGCCCAACTCAGGGCTCGATTTCAGGACCCTGGGATCATGACCTGAGCCGAAGGCAGATGCTCAACTGACTGAGCCACCCAAGTACCCCCCGAAGATTTTTTTTTAAGTATGCTCTACACCAAATGTGGGGCACAAACTCACAACTCCAAGGTCAAGAGTCACTTGCTCTGCCAGCTGAATCAGCCAGGCCACCCTGGGGAAGAGTTTTAAGTCAATCAATCATCAATCAATCAATCTATCATTTTTTATTTATCTTTATTGTACATCTATGTTCCAGTGTTATCTTGCACTTGCACTTTTTTGGTCTACCAATCCTGGAATCAGTCATTCCTTTAAGGACCAGCCTTCATTTTGATGATCATATGTTGGTTGAGTGAACAGGAGACAAAATAAGAAACTGGGACCCTAAAAGGAAACTTAGAGTATGAATGAACTAGAAAAGTACTCTGACTTACAGATAGTAATAGCAAGGAATAGCTTGCTTGTCCCTGTTGGATTAAGGGAGGAAATTTTTTCTTGGGAATTCTTAACCACGGGCTGGCACTAACTCAAGTTTGTAAGCCAAATTTACACTACCTGCATGATTCTACATACCTTTAGATTAGCATTTATTTTAAAACAGTTCTGGATTGGCAATGATTCCAGATTTTTGGAAGAAGCAAACATAAATTTTCTTTGGAGAAATGCAATCACAACACAAACCTCAGAGTTTTCCATGTATAAAGTTCTGAGGAATGTGGGCTCAGAGTCAAAGTCAAAAAACATTTAAGGAGACACTATATGCAAAAGTCAGCAGGAACAACAAACCACAGAATCAGGCCAGCAAAGCTTTTAGATATGGGAATTATTGGATACAAAATATAAATTATGCATGTTTAATATATTTAAAGAAAGAAAAGTGATTCAGAATTTAAGGTACAGTGCTTACGAAAGATAAACAGGCATATTTGAAAGCCAACCAAAAAGAATTTTTAATAAAAGACAAACATAAAAACTGAAATCAAAAAAACCTCAAATGATGATTTAAATATATTAAACATGCTTAATTTATATTTATGGAAAACATAAAGCCACCCCACTGATTCCTCTTTATGAGCTGTTCAAACCAGTCAGGAAGTGAATATCAGTGTCCTTCAGTAGGTGAATGGATAAACATCCAGACAATGGATTATTACTCAGCAATAAAAAGGTGAGCTATCAAACAACGAAAAGACTTGGAAGAAGTTGAAATGTGTATTGCTAAGTGAAAGAAGCCAATCTAAAAAGTCTACACACTGTATGATTTCAGCTATATGGTATTCTGGAAAAGCAAGAGTATGGAGATAGTAAAAATATCAGAGGTTTCTGGGGGTTCAAGAGGAGAGAGGAGGTGGAAGGAAGAGGTGATGCACAGGGGATTTTAGGGTTTCAGAACTATTTTGCATGATACCGAGTGGATACATGTGCATTTGTAACCCAAAGAGCGGCCTCTAATGTAAACTATGGACTTTAAATTTTTTTTTAATTTTTAATTTTTTAAATTTATTTGACAGAGAGAGAGAGATCACAAGTAGGCAGAGAGGCAGGCAGAGGCAGAGGGAGAGGAGGAAGCAGGTTCCCTGCTGAGCAGCGAGCCGATGCTGGGCTCCATCCCAGGACCCTGAGATCATGACCTGAGCTGAAGGCAGAGGCTTTAACCCACTGAGCCACCCAGGCACCCTAAACTATGGACTTTAGTGTTGGTTTATCAGTTATAACAAATGTACCACACTAATGCAAGATGCTTGGAATTGCAAGAACTGTGCAAGGAAGGGGGGATGTGGGGGACTTCTCCACATTATCTGGTCAGTTTTCCTGTAAACCTAAAACTGTTCTAAAAAAATAAAATCTCTTCATTTAAAAAAAAAAGGAAAAAAAGAAAGTAAGGATCAGTTTCTGTTCTAGAGGCCACACCATTACCAGTAGTTGAGACTGAAGCAAGCTGAGGTGAGGAGGTCTCCCTACCATGGACTGAACAAAGTCCTTTCAGGCAGTTGTGAAATATCAGAACATAAATCTACAAATAAACAGCTGCTTTCGTGACTGATACATTAATGGGGATCCCAACAGCTTGACTGCTGATTCTGGATTCTTGCTGTTTCCTCAGTGAGCCACGACACAACTGTTGAGTCTTGCTCAGTGCATTTGTAGAAGGGCAGGGAGTCTGGTCCTGAGACAGGACATTTGATAAACAAACGAGGCAAATTGGAGCGGATTCTTCTGGTGACTGCCAGTGCTGGCGCCCTTTTCTCCTCCTGGCACCTGCCCGAAGTTCCTGGCATCTACTCTTATTTTTCCTCCCAGGCCAACTGCAGAAAAAGGACTTGACCTCAACTGACATAGAATGTGGAAGAATGTGTATGCATTGAAAAGCAATCCAGGGAGCTGCCGAAGTTAATGAATTTTTATAGGAATTCATTCAATACCACCCAGTGAGAGCCCATACTTTGAATATTTGCTCAGAGGCAATGGGAAATGAGGACTTGCTTATTACCTCTGGTTCTTGAAAGAAAACATTGTCTCAGATACAGCTTCCATCCCTATTGTTGATTTGCTTAAACATCTGGACATGTTGAGATTCTTCATTGATGTGTTTGTTCATTTAACTAGCATTGGTTAACTACCATGTGACAGACACCCAATGTATAGAATTGTTACTGGGGAGGCTACACCAATGTATGTTTACTGTAGTGCCCGAGTGTGGGGGTGAGAGGCCCCTTTTTCTTTTTCCTCCGTACTCTCGCCTTGACAACTCCTGCCCTTCCATTTTTCTCTCTACCCTTTTCTTGCTTTTTCCTGGGAGTTGAGCCATGTCCGATTGGTAAAATTATAAGAACCTTCCATTCACAGACAAGACAATACTTCTAAGGGGCACAGTCAGGATTAATTCAAAGTACTTTTCCTGTATTCTCTTTTCTTGAATCCACCTGAAATCTGTTTTTCTTTGCAACAGAGATAGGAATTTCACCTGATTCCCCCTCCCCAACTAGATAGCACTTTATTAAAGAATTAGTCCTTGGATACTCCACTGTTATCATAAACCAAACTTCCATGTATTTACAGGTCTATTTCTGAAAACTGTTCTGTTGTATTACCATATACTGGCTATGTTGTCCATTTTCTTTTCTAATTAAAACTTAGAATCTTAAAAATCTTGCTAGATTTCTTTATTGGCCTTCATTTGGATTTGCAGATTATTTGTGAGAGAACTGACATCTTTTCAGTATTAAGTTTTCCCATTCAGGAGTGTAGTACCACTCTCCATCTGATGAGGATAGTTCACAAAATTTTATAGTTGTCTTCCTCTAGGTTTTGTACAGTTTTTGGGGTAGGTCTAATTCTTGTTAATTTATATATACTATTTATATATAAACATATAAGTATATGATATGATTACATATAATTTCTATTTTCAAAATATAAACATGTGTAATTTTATTTTTTTCTATTATGAATGGATAGTTTTCTAACTCGTCATGGTTATTGATGGTGCTGTTGGTGTACTTGGCCAGCTCACTGGCCTCTTTTATTAGTTATAAAAGTCTTAAGGTGATTCTCATGGAATTTTTAGGTAGGCAATGATACTGTCTGAAAACAACGACAACTTTTTTTTCTTCCTGATATTTACAATTGCTTTGTAATTTTGTGTTATTGTGCTGGCTAGGACCAAAGGTGAACAAGAATGGTGATGGCTAGAATCCTTGTTTTTTATTTTCAAGAATACTCCTAATGTTACAGGGTCTCTTGGTTCTTGTTCCAGATGCACCAAAGAATTGGAGATTTGAGACCAGAATGGCCAAATAGGGTTTATGGAGTAGATAAGTATACTTTCCAAGAGTGAAATCAGGCCACTGCAGGGGGGACCAGAGTGACAGTGGCATCAGGAAGCTCTAGCTGTGGCCTTTTAAGCCTGCTTTGTGTGCATGTAAATTTGGCCTTGACTGACATTTTTGATTGACAGCTGGTGGTTATAGAACATTTTGGTTTCTGCGCTGTGCCTCCCCATGATGCATTCTGTTGTAACTGTATTTATTTATGTATTGTATATTTAAGAGTGTCGAATGAGCTTTTGTTTGTGACCTTAAAGGTACTATAGGGCAAGTTGCGGCTTTGTAGGGATGTTCACAAGGACGTCTCCTTATGAGCCAGCTCTGTGTATTTCGACATTAAGTATAACGTTTGTGTGGGGTTTTGGTAGATACCTTTTAGCAGGTTAAGAAATCTTCCCTCCTCCCCCGCATTCATATCTTGCTAAGGAAAGTAAAAGCATTTTTTAAAAAAATTAATTACCAGTTACTATATCCTGGACATAATGCTGGACAGGATCTCTTCTTGTTTTTACTAACAGTTCAAGAATAAATAACCTTTATCGTTTAGAATTTTATCTTAACAATTATCTTTATCTTTTAAGAATCTCCTAAAAACAAGTATTGAAAAGGCTATAAAACATTGAGCTAAGCATCAAAATCAACAGTCTGAGCAGGTAACAGAGGGAGTGGGCGGGGCCGGCTCAGAGCGCGCTTTTGTTCCCTGCCTTTGGTGGGGCCCATGGAAGTATCCCGCAAGGGGTGGGCTGGAATCAAATCCTCCTGGCCCTCTGCAGGTCTTACTCCTCATAGCAGTGATTACATCATTGGAAGAGATACAAATGTAAACGAGTGTGAAAGTCTGTTCAGCCTTATTGAAACACAGGACGCAAAAGCAGGGCAATTGAACATGTGTTACCCAGACACTGACGACGTGTCTGTGTGAGCCCCGAGAGGCGATCACTACACCCAAGTCTGCACGGAGAGGAGAGAAGGCAGTCAGTTGAGGCATCAGAAGGGGATATTTGTAGCAAAAACTTAAATGTCTGTTGATGCCCCAAAGAAAATTGATCTTCCTAAAGAGATGACTTGAGCCCTCCTCTCACCTTCCCGTCTCCCGTTGTCTTCGCTTCCGCCCTTTGGAGTCCGACTTTTGAATCCCTGGGCGGCGTCGGCAGAGACAGAGGCTGCTTCCCGTTTGGAATCCACCCCAGCTGGGGAGAAGCCCGTTCCAGCAATTTCCGATGCACGTCAGCGCTTCTGCATCCCCTTATCTACGAGCCGCTCTTGGCATTCTTGTGGAATATTTATCTGTTTCTACAAGAGCTTGGTTGGAAATGCAGATTGTCATTGATTTCAAGTGGGTTTCACAGGATCTATAGGTGTCCAGTAAATACTTTTCAAACGTAAAACTAAGCAAAAAGACAGGCGCTCTGTCTCCTGCAGAGTTGGGGTGCGGCTCCCAGGGAGGGGAAGGTCAAAGTGTTTGTATTGTGTTAAAAAATGTGAAGAGAGATGGCTGTAAGTTTTCCATGGCTCCTGGGGGTGCATTTTTGAACGGGGCTAGTGATGGGTGGCCCAGAGGTCTCTCGTCTTATGACTTCTCTTTCCCAAGAAAATGAATGTTTTCTGGGCTCTTAGCACTCATGCCCAACATTTCTTTACTTTTAAAATGTTTTGGGCTGGGGGCCTGGGTGGCTCAGTCGTTAAGCATCTGCCTTGGGCTCAGGTCATGAGCCAGGGGTCCTGGATCCAGCCCTGTATTGGGCTCCCTGCTCTGCGGGACAGCCTGCTTCTCCGTCCCACTCCCCCTGCTGGTGTTACCTCTCTCGCTGTGTTTCTCTCTGTCAAATAAGTAAATAAAATCTTAAAAAAAAAAATTTTTTTTTCGAGCATGCAAACCACTTCACTACACAAAGGAACATGTCTTTTATGAGTTACATTTATTTTAATGTTTATCAGCAACTAATAGCTAAAGATGCCCGTTAAGGGACTGAATGCACAATTAATTGAACATCTTTTTAAATTCATGATTTATTTTATTTTAGAGACAGTGCGCATGCACCTGTGGGTGGAGGAGGGCTAGAGAGAGACAGAAAGGGAGAGAGAATCCAGCAGAGTCCCTGCTGAATGGGATCCCAAAAGGGTGGGGGTGGGGGGCTCCATCCCAGCCTAAGATCATGACCTGAAGAGAAACCAAGAGTCAGATGCTTTACCAACTGAGTCATCCAGGAGCCCCTAATTGAACATCTTTTAACAGAACTTTGTTTTGAGCTCTCAAGTGACTTAGGCAGAATTTTGTTAGCTGTTGCCTTATAAGTACATTGTGAAATGATATTTAAAAGTAAATAAAGGAGATGTTGCAGTTTCGAACTCCTGAAATTAAAATGGTCCCACTTTTAGTAGAGAAGGAAGAATTGACATAATTGACCATTTGAATGCTGAATAAAAAGGAGAGGCGATTACATCTAGTGGAATTATAAGGCTTCGAATTTGTTTAGGTATAAATTTGATGAGGACATGGTGCCAAAACAGTACAGTTGTAATCAGAACACACCCATCTGTTTTGCATTTGCCAACTCTCAAGTTTTATAGCCAATGCTTGGTTATTGTAAGCACTTGTTTGCAATGTATTTAGAAGGCCAAAGTGTTGTATTGGTGGTTCTACACTTAGGTGAGACTCCAGAGAAACACATTTATCTGAGGGCAGAAAATTGGATTTAGTGATGAAAAATTGTAGATCTCCTACTCAAGTTCACAGTCGGCACCTGATCAATGACCTTATTTCTGTCTGTAATGGTTCCTTTGTTTATTCGACTGAATGCATTGGAGCCTTACTCAGGGTAGTTGAAGAGATTTCATGAGAAAGTTGGTTGGTAATATAAGCAATATGTAGGATTTAAAAATTCTTCATATGATAGAGTAAATATTTTTTCCACTTCTAGTACTTGCCTTATTTTATTTGTTACAGTTAAATTAAATACAGCTGAAGTTACTTTTGGTGTAAGGAGTGAGGTAGGGCTCCAAGTTTCCTTTTTTGTTCCAAATTGCTAGCCGGTTATCTCAAAACCATTTAATGATTAGGGATGTAATTTAAAAATGTGCCTGTGCCCAAAAGGCTATTAAAAAGTAAATACTATTGCAATCTTGGAAAAAGTGTGGCATGAGTTTCTCTTTGCAGTTGGTTTTATTCCAATTAAGATGGATTCAAGGCTTAATGGAGACTTGTGAAAAAACAAACTCAGGAACTAGGAAGACACTCAGTTACCTACAAAAAATTTAAATGGAGGAGCTGAATTGGAACTGCTAAGCAGCATAAAATGATTTGTATCAGAATTGCAGATATAATAAAAATATTTTGGGGTGTATACAGAAGGAAGGGTATTTACTGCAGCACAATCTGTAAGACTGCCTGGTTTCTTTCCTTTTTTTTTTTTTACAGTTTTATTTATTTACTTATTTTTTACATTTAAATTTAATTAATTAACATATAATGTATTATTGGCTTCAGGGGTACAGGTCTGTGATTCATCAGTCTTATATAATACCCAGTGCTCATTATAACACATACCCTCCCCGGTGGTTGCCTGGTCTCTTGAGCAGCTGCAAACCTCTGGAGTCCTTGTTTTGTGAGTCAAATCAGTCACGGCCATGGATCCTGTGAAGGCAGCCAGATACAACCCTAACTGATCCCGTACATTTTTTTCTGTGTGCTTCTCTGTTTCCACTTTTTACTTTATATTTCATTTAGCTTGGATTACTTTTTAAATTTTAAAACAGTTACTAGAAATAGAGTATTTTGAATGTTGGACAGCTGAAGAAAAAAATGACAGTAATGGAGACAGTAGAGAGCTTAGTGTAAATATAATAATGATTTGAGAAATACAATTTAGTTTGCATAACAACAGTCATTTTATTATCATCAAGATGTTAAGTGCTTGAACAATCTACACTTTATTTTCATAACAAAAAGACGAATAACCAGTAAAAGAGATGATTTTAGGAATTTATTATTTTTTTTAAAAAAGCAATTTCCAGAGTTTGTCATTGTGCAGGGTTAGCCCAGTCTTCTATAGCATGGTACAGTGATAACTGATTTTTTTATAACAATGACTCACTGGAGATCCATAACTGTCTTCTGAATTATCACAGAAAGAAGAAAGGACTAGAAGAAGAGTTTAATGTTAAGTGTATTTTAAAAAATCATATTCTAATTCTTTTACGTTGGTTATCCAAGTACGATAATATAGTAGAGCTCAGATAACTAGAAAAGGCAATTGACTAGAATACCCCATTCCCATCTGGTGTGCATTAACAGGCTTTTCACTGCATATATCTTTATATAGTTCGCAAGCTAATTCAACCCATTTTACACAGCATTAATTGTTTTTATTGAGTTGGCATTGGGCTGAAACTTGCTTACTATCTCATAATTATTTTTTCTAGTTCTTTGGTGGATTTTTCTCATCTGACAGTGTTTGGACTCGTGTTTATGAGACATCAGAATCATCTCTGCCCATTTTAGTGCTATTTACAATGAGGTGACCCATGGCCAGATATCCAAGTCTTTTAATTAATTTGCCCACTTGCTCTGTTCTTGACCTTGGTCAAAGGGAGAACTTTAATGGTCTCGCTGGGGTATGTGCAAAGCTCCAGCCGGAAACTGTTTGTGAGCTGGTCTTCAATGGAGAGGACCACAGAACTCAACGTTCTTATTAATGCTGTGCAAACAGGGGTCTCGTCATTTTGGTAACTATTTGTACATTTAGAAAAGCAATACAGTCATGGGAAAACCAACAAGCACAGCTTGGTAGAATAACCTGCCATGAAATATCATTGGCTTTATAATAATTTACTACAACCATTCTTTTTATTCACACTGGATAGGAAATGCTTCCATCTAACACATGGAATACGAATATATACAACAAAAAGTTGGCTTTTATTAAAAAAAAAACTTCACAAGGACAATAACATGGGGGTTGAAAATATAATTTTGTGCAGTTTCCTAATGACAATCATATGTCTGTTGCCTTTTACAGGGAATGATACAAGTACTGATAGATTTATCAATCAGTTGAAGAATTTTGTCTGTACTAACCTACTATTGCCTTATTCATATAGTCTAGAAGTTTCACCTTCTCAACTGTAATTCTAAATGACTACGGATGACATGTTGAGTCCGTTTTAAGGACAAACCCTGCTAATCCTCTTGGAAATCAGCATATCTTTGCAGTTCCCTATTCATCTGAAAGTTCACCAAGACATTGTGGAAACTGCACAGGGCTTCTCACTGATGTGCTGTTGAGATCCTGAATGGTGCCCACCATCTTGTACACGTCCGCATCTTGGTTTGAACTTTCTTATGGCCGCAGTGAGTCAGGCGGCAGTGGTGTGGGGTGGACTGTTCTGTACTGCCAGCAGTCAAAACAGTTGCCATGGGCTCAACATCTCTGTGCTGTGAGCCCGGGGAGCCCATTCTCCTATGGAATGGTTTGCTGGAGTCCAACAATGTCACTGTGGGCGGCTGAGACATTGTGGCCCCTGCTTCATGAGGGACTATGCTAAAGAAGAAGCCTCGTGTTGTAAGAATAGATAATACAGGCCAGGTTGAGGGGGTGGCAAAGGGAGGTTGCTTTCATAAGTCCTGGAAACCATCTCTGATTTAGCTCTATGAGAAGGCTGGGCGTTTGGAAGTGGCAGGCTGAGAGAAAGGTTGGGTCTGAGGTACACTTAGAGATGTGTCAGCTTGGCATTGGCGCTGCGGATTTAGTGCCTGTGGTCCCCCACTAAGGCACTCTGCCGAGATCTGTGTTCCCCTGACTGTACCTTTTATGCCCAAGGATTCCCCATTCCTCTGTGCAATTCCCATTTGTTTCTGCTTTCTAAAGTGGGGATGGAAAATAGGGTTCATCTCTCTCTCAAATTCTGACTGATGAATGGTGGCTCCTTGAAGTTGTGCTGTGAGGATTGTGAAGAAATTTTTGGGCTCCATGAATAGTGCTGTGATTGATGAACAATGTCGGCCATGGCTACAAGAATTGGTGTTGATGGAATGCATGCCAGGTACTTCGTCTCTGTTTTAAGTAAGGTATAAGAATCAGGCTGGCTTGATGGGTTCTTGAAGGATCTTTGGAGACCATAGCCCAAAGCACTAAGTTTATATTTATTTTATATTCTGCTTTGTTCCAGAAAAGATTTAAGACTTTGAGCAGTCTGGGAGAGGAATTTTTAAGACCTGTGGGAAGCTGGAGGGGGAGATAATTTTGAATAGGGTGGTGCAGGAGACTGTCTGTTTTCACCCTGGCTGATAAAACCCAATGTTTAGAAAGTGATTATACGGCTTATTGATGACAACAAAATCAGAAAGACTTGGAGGAATGGGGTAGACCCCAGGCCTTGTGGGAATTTCAGGCAGAACATTTAATATATTCCTCCTGGGTTGACAGCTTATATTTATGAGTATGTTGAAAAGCCAAGGAGAAATACATCTGCATCTACACATACATGGGGTTTTTTTTTTGATTAATTAAAGAACTTGGAGATGGTTTCCATATTATGTTAGGACCATTGTCTCTCAACTCTACCTAGGAATCTCTGGTATACAACTTTACCAAGAAAGAAAGAAAGAAAGAAGAAAGAAAGAAAGAAAGAAAGAAAGAAAGAAAGAAAGAAAGAAAGAAAGAAAGAAGAAAGAAAGAAAGAAAGAAAGAAAGAAAGAAAGAAAGAAAGAAAGAAAAAGAAAGAAAGAAAGAAAGAAAGAAAGAAAGAAAGAAACCAGTGAGATTGTATGGTAGGTGCTAGTGATGCCATTTTGGGAAGATCAACTCACGTGTGTCTCTGAAAAATGGCATCAGTCACTTTTTCATATCTTAAGTGATTTAAATTGAAGCCTAATCTTGATTTTTAACATGAATCATTAACGGGTTGCTCTTCAACAATGCCATTGTCTGTTGATTAGTGGACCATGTTGGGCCAAAGCCAGCCACCTCTAGCTACTGGTGGCCTGTGGGTTTTAGAAACTGTTTGATGCTCTCATCAGTACTTGCCAGTCAATGCACACACCTGATTTCACTTACACAGCAACGTGGCAACATACATTTTTCCATCTGTAAACACCTGCTCTCTTTCTCACTTGGAAACTGGGAGAATTTGAAAGGAAAACAAGGCATACGGTTTTACTCCTTTGCAAATCCCAGGCAAACATGCTTTTGGATACCTGTCTGATGTTGAGTTTCTTGCCACAGTGGGGACCCCAAGCTTTTCCCAAAGTTGTAGGCAGAGGGTTTTCACCTGCTTGGGTGAATATTCTTTGGTTCCTAGGCCAAGGCTCCAGGGTCAAGTGATGGAGGTGGAGTGGAGGAGGGAAGGCAGCATTTAGAAACCCAGCAATGTTATTTCTCATCCATCCGACTCTGCGTTTTACCCTCAGAGAAATGATTTTCTTATTGGTCTCCATGAGACACAATCCCATTTAAGAGCATCTCAGCAGTTTCACTGTCTCTGGAACCTTCTAGAGGTGATAGCTGGCTGGCTATAATTGTGATTGTAGGTACCTCATCATTTGTTTACAGGCATTTCAAAATTTCTCTTTCTTTCTGCTGATCACAATTGTCGATGTATTGGCATTATATACCAATTTTTAAGGTGTATGAAGGTCAGTGGGCTTTATCACCACTCATTTCCAAAGCAGAAGCCTCCCCTAACTGGAAAGACTTATTCTAACACCACAGAGGAGCCTCCTCCCCAAAGTTTCTAAGAGCCCAGAGCATGAACTTTGGGTTCTAGACAGAAGGCCTAGGAGGAGGTCGGGAGGGTGGTGGTGCCCTGTTGGGAGGTGGAGCCTGAGGAGGAGGGGGGAGGGTGGAAGGTGGGGATGGAAT
>LNAC01000129.1:496913-508613 GCA_002007465.1 Ailurus styani | reverse complement strand
GGGGGGGTGTAAATGGGGGCAGGAGGTGGTGAGGTGGTGTGGTAGGCGTTGTTGAGGGGGTACTTGGCGGGCTGATTGTTCTTGACTCTGGTGAAGTTGATACAGCGCCCCTGTAAGAGAATCAGAGAGAAGGACACATGAGCTGACGTTTGCTCTTTACAGCAGGGCAGGAGGGAGGTGCAGTGGGCAGCGTGAAAGAAACATGTAGAAGGCAGATACGATGTTTGGGACAGCGCTCTCCTGGCCTATGGTACAACTTGGCGACAAATAAACTCCCCATTTCTTTTTTTTCTGAGCTTACCGTGTTGTGAAATTGTTAAATTCATTTTCCTGGAGGCTCTCTCTCAAGGGGGAGGAAGAAGAGGGACTGACCTTAACTGGACGTGTGGGGTCAAGATGTGTACAGAGGTCACCAGATCTCATCTCGACAGCCTTGCCAGCCGGGAACTGTTATCAAATGTTCTAGTTCATAGATGGGGAACCTGAGGCTCGGAAACATTAAATCTCTTTCCCAAGCCTGCACAACCAGGAAGAGGTGGGGGTTGGTGATTTGAATCCTAAAGAGGCTCCAGAACCTCTCTTCTTGCTGCTACAGTCTTGTGTCTTCTAAGGAGCGGGGGACTCCACATTTTTTAAACAAAGGGAACTTGTTTCAACTGATTTCAGTGACACTCCTAGGAGGAAGGAGGCAGTAGCAGGTTGACACCATGAGCTTCTCCTGTACTGTAATTCAAGCTCAATCAGCCTGTGATCTGTGCTGTCATGAAGGTGGCAAACCGGGGTGACTCTCAGAGGCGCTCATGCACTTGCCTCTCCCCATCAATTTCTGCCCCCTTCAGCCGCGGGTGCTGAGGAGTGACTTAAAGAGGCAGCCCCCCCTCCAGCTGCGAACAAGACACCAGTCGATACAGCTTCCCCCTCCATGCCCCTGCTGTCCCCGAAGCTCCATCAGGAACAATTTATCCTGCCCTTGATCTGGTTGGGGCGGTCCCGCTTCTTCCAGATGCTGCTGCACCTGCTCAGGCACGCTTAGGTTCTTAAGAAATAGAGCCTGGGGGATATTTCATTGCAAAGCAGACATCTATCCTGAACTCTGTTTCCCCAACCACCTCCCCCCCCCCTGCCATCCTTCCTGGGGACCTCACTGGACAATGCAGAGCAGATACCTAGAGGCCCTGTAGCAGCCTCTAGAAAGTCCAGAATCTGCAGCCAGCCCTACGTAGCCCTCTCTCCTTTGTGGTGTCACCTCTCAGCTCTTCAAAGTCAGTCCTGCCTGCCCTGTCCCTCCCTCTCCCCCCGGCAGATGACGTTCTCCTTCTGGTGCCTGCGCTCCCTTCACTTTTGGCCTTGCCTGGCAGGATGTGGACCCAGCCTTGTGGGGTCCCAGCCTTCCTCCAAATTTCCTGGGCCTGCAGGGCACCTTGTTGTCCCCTGTACTGTGTGTCTTGGATGCCTGCAGAATCTCCCTCCCAAGNGGGGGGGGGGGGCGCATGCCTTTGGGGCTGCCCTGCCCCTCTCTCCCTCTTCTGCTCATCCTCACCCGATACAGCTCTCTACCAGGGCTGGAGCGGGGCTGTGCGTTTTCCCCAGCTTCACCCTCCAGGATGAATGCCCAGCATCTGCCCCGGATGGGATATGTCCAGAGAGGCCGGAATTTCCCTTTTCAGGCCTTTGGAGGAAGGGACCGAGGGGGAATGAAGAAGGCGATTTTGTGGACTTTAAGGCACAATCACCTGTAGGAGATACAAGCGTGTGATTTGAGACGTGGCTCAGGCCGAGAGTCATAGCAGGGACACAGCGCATTGTGGGAGACAGTGGAGGCTGAGCCCACCTGGCCTTGCATGCACACATCCCACTCATCCAAGTCCTAAGTCAATCCCTTCCCTCCAGGATGTCTTTCCCGGGTGACTCCAGCCTCCATGTGGCCTTTGCTTCCCTCCCTGGGTTCTCTAGTAACAGTCTATGCCATGCACAGAAGCCTGCAAACTATAGTCTCTAGTTGTTTGGGGAATGCTTTGCCTCCCTGACCAGACGAGAAACTTCTGGAAGGCAGCAGCCTTGTTTTGCACTCTGCGGCTCCACTATTGGTTTAGGAATTACAATGCCATATTTAGAAGCCTACACCCCATTCCTCTGAGCTTGCGTTTCATGAGATTAGACCAGGGCTCAACCTGAGTTAGGCCCACTAACTGCAGAAATAAGTTTCCATCTTCTCACTGCATTGCCCAGAACTCCCAGGTCAATGCGAAGCTTTCACAGGTTAGGTTGACTTTGTAACCAGATGCTGTAAGTTCCCAGTTGTCCAAGCAGCCCTCTTTTTTTTTTTTTTTAAAGATTTTATTTATTTATTTGAGGGAGAGGGAGGGAGAGAAGGAGGAGGGGGAGGGGAGGGACGGGGGAGAAACAAGACTCTCCTTTGAGCAGGGAGCCCGATGTGGGGCTCGATCCCAGGACCCCAGGATCATGACCGGAACCGAAGCCAGACACTTAACCAACTGCACCACCCAGGTGCCCCCTAAGCAGCCCTCTTTTACAGCTATTCAAAAAAGAGAGACAACAGGTGTAACATGGAGTCACCTGTGCTAATCCCCACATCAGCAAATCAAGACTCAATACCTAACTTGACCGTAGTTTCAAACTTTCCCAGAAGTGTGATCTTAAACTTGTCAATCTGGCATTTCCTGGTGAGGTAATCTGCCTGATAGGCCCCTTCTATCCCCCAAAGAAAGATGAGGTAACCCACTCTTTCCTGTCCCTGCCCCCTCTGCCTATAAAAGTCTCCCATTTTCTACAGCTCCTCGGAGCTCCTTTCTATTTGCTAGCTGGGATATAGCCCGATTCAATTGTTGAATAAAGCCAGTAAGATCTTTAAATTTTATTCAGTTGAATTTTGTTTTTTTAGCACAGCTTTATTAATCTAAGCCTTGGGAATAGTTTATTTATAATTCTGGATAAAGCTCTTTCCTTCAAGAATGTTAAAGTCCTAATGATTACCATCTGTGATAAATTCCTGTAATGGATAACTCAGAGTTGGGATTTACTGTACTACATATTCTGCCCTTTGTTCCTAGACAGGCCAAGTCAGACAAAGAGACTCAAAAGATTCATTTCCTCTGAAGATGAAGGAGAATTCTGGTCCTGAAGATGGAGTTGCTGGTGTGTGGGGTCAAGTCCCCATATGGCTTCAGATTTCCCATCCCACGGATCCCTCCCTGGGGTGGGGTGGGGGCTGCAGTAGAGAGAGGAGGCCTGCTAATTCAGAAGACTGTTTACTTATTTCACACACTATAATGCTAATATTTTTATCAGAGGCTATTTTGTTCAGAGACAAAATCAGGAGCTCCCAGGCTTCTTCTACCAATACATGCGTTCATGACCCAGATTAGGATCCCTAGAGGTCTTCAAGATAGTGTGGAAGGGTCCACAGAATGAAAGATGTTCTTTCACATCTATCTGTCAGCTGCGGAGGTGAGGGATGGGCGTGAGGTGGGAGAAAGGCCTCCTTAGGTCAGTCCCTCCAGCTGCCGTCATGGCCTCTTGGCCAAAGCGACAGAAGGATGGGGACAGGGTGAGGAGGGAGAGAGGCAAGAAGCCCCTTTCCTGTAGTCAGCGTAGTCCCGGGGCGTTCATGGGTCTCCTGCTCCAGAGCACTAGGCTATGGTTCATTAGGTACCCCATCCCATTAGAGCTGAACACAGCAGCCCAGAGCTCTTAGTAAGCTGCCAAGATGGGGTGGGGGGCCGGCTCACGATCTCCTCCAAGTCCCTGTTGCATGACATGCGGTGGGGATAATAATGAGGCCTGCCACTTAGAGTCATTATGAGGATTAACTTAATCAATGTTGATGAAGGCCTTGGAACAGTGCCTGCCACATGGAGTTTGTAAATGAAATTGAGTCTAGATGGAGAAACAGAGGCTCAGACACAATAATGACCTTGTCTAGGGTAGGAAGGCCGGTTGGAGGTAGGATCAGGTTTTCTGACTCCTAGTTTAGTGCCTTCTAAGTGAGCTGCAGACTAGAGCCTCCACAGTCTGCACCTGGCTTCCAGAACAAAGCTGGTGTACTGGGGGGGGGGGTAGGTAGCCCTGAACATATGACCAGAGCCGTCCCCAGAGCCCGCTTGTCTTATGCCCTCTCTCTACCTTCCCATGGCATGAAACTCCTGTAACTGATTCTTATGGGATCTCCCACCATGCTTTGCACGCACAGTTGACTGATGAGGCATCTACACATATTTATCGTCCTGAAGAAAGGTGCAGACTTGGCATAAACAAATCCCTGGGGTCAGTTACAGTAAGATACAATTAGAACTTCAGGGAGGGGTGTGGCTACAAATTAAGTTCTTAAAACCTGGAACTGGAGGAGCCAACGCAAACACTGTAACACTTAGACCATATAATTGGCCTAAGGATCAGTTTACACGACATCATTTTTTGCTTGTGAGAGGATAATAGAAAGGCCAGATGTTCTCAGTGTTATATATGCCAGCGAATCTGCACCAGTGTTTGCTTAAAAGGTTGCTAGGACGACTGGAGCTCTCAGTTCGTACACTGGTCTTTGTAACCCAGTTAAATTCTTTGCAGGATTGTTTTTGGGAGGTTTGATTTGGATCCAACGTTTGACTTTGACCTCAGTTTACCTCGGCTTGCTCATTTACAAAGTACGAATGCCAATTATTTTCACACATTAGCAACAAAATACTCCGGTTAAATTTTAAGAAGAAAATGCAACAATATATCCTGCTAAGTGGTGGCTTAGCAGGATGCTAGGTGGCTTTTCTCTTAGGCTGGAAAGTGCCATTTTGATTTGACTGAATCTAATGGTGTTGAGAGGATTATTAGAAATGTCTAGGCACATCATTTTTACTTATTATTTTCACTGTACAGAAAGGAGACTGAGGGCTCAGGCTTATTTAAATATGGTGCCCAAGCTGATAGAGCAGTAAATGGTAGAAGTGGAATTAAAACCAGCTCTGCTTGCCTTAGGCACTTATCTTTTTCCCTCTATTATCCTGAATATAGACTAAAACTGCAAATATTTTCTTGAATCACTTGTAGATGGTATCACACAATGTAGCTATTGGCCACAATCCATCGACTCTTGATGTAGCTGTCAAGAGATTGTTCCAGAACCCAAGTTTGGTCAATTCAATGCCCAGCTCAAAATCCTTCAACGGTTCCCCATTATCTTTAGAATAAAATCCAAATACCTCTGATGGCATACGCAGCTCTTTGTGATTTTGTCCTTGCGTACATATTTCAAGTAATTTTTTGTTTTTTTAATTGCAGGGTGTCCAGCTTGGCCCACCCAAAACCCTCTGCAAAAATTTGCTCAATGAAAGAAGATAACATACCATTTGGTATTCTTCTCTGTCGACATTGCTTCCCAACTGGTGGGTGAGTGTCTCTGAGGTGGCCTCTGGGTCTTCTCCTCTTGAGATATATATAGGCTCAAATTTAAGCTGGTGCTCAACAAGTACTGCTTACATCCCCAAGGGTTTCTGAGGTGGAGCAAGCCTTCTTAGAAAGCTCACACTTGCCCTTGCAAGTTTAGGTTCTTAAAGAATCAAAGGTCCATGAGCTTGCAGTTGTGAATTTAGGTCTACTTAGTCACCCCCTCATGGTCTCTTTGGGCTATCTTCTAGGCTCTTGGGGAAGGGGTGGCAAGACTGCTATGTGCTCCCCCTGATTTCCACACCAGAAATGTTAACACGTTACCTTTAAGAATACTTTTTTTTGATTGATTTGTCAAATGAAACCGTTCTTCAACAAAACTCTTTACCTAAGTTGGAGGTAACACATTCTGAACAATCATGGCTTAGTCATGAAAGATGAAAGATCTCACTGACCAGGTTCTGGCTTCTTCCTAGCTTTGAACTGTAGACACTGATGGTCCACGGGGAAGAGAGACAGGAAACTGGTGGTGTGGGGCTGTCTTCTGCTCTGTGGATCAGGGCTGGGAGGCAGAGTTCTACCACCAGTTCTATGACTCACACACTCATTGTAAAACCTTGAGTCCTTTTCTCTCTATGGGCCTAAGTGTCTTCATATATAAAAAAAGTTGTTGCACTAGCTTGACGACATCCACAGGGCCTTTCAGCCCTAATGTTTTATAGCTCCATCAAAATTTGAGTTGCTTTTGAGCCTTTTGCTCAGATACTGTAATCTGAATTCTTTGGGGACAGCCAGTTTGCAAGTCTTTTTATACTACTGAATTTGGCTAACTCTTTATATTGCATAGTTTTGGGTTCATCATTAGATTTATAAAATATTAGTAAGTTGAAAATTCAAAATTGGACTCTCCATCTTCTGCTCTTTGGTTACCGTGGTAAGAACTCAAGCTTGCCTCTGAGTCCTGCATTTGGGTCTGTGGCCTGACGGGGGTGATGTGAGAAGAGCTGTGGGCTGATTGTGTGCAAAAGACTTGCCAGTGGTGAGCTCATGTGTGCTGAGTGTTATAAAACATCTGTTTGGGTATCAGGCACGCTCACTGGAGAGGGAGCTGGCCTTTGGAGATGGTTAAAAATATGCCATGGCTCCCAGAGATTAAACCAAATAGTTTCCTATGAACAGAGGTCACTTAAGGAAATTGGATTTCACAGGATGAAGACTAAAATAATCAGATGGAAAACGTATAACATATATGTCAAGTTTCTCCTGACAAATACCTTTTCTTTCTAGCCCAGTTCTTCCATTGTTTGTCTTGTTTGGAGGTATTTTTCAAGTTACAAATGGATGAGGTTTCCAAAGTTTGTTTCAAGTCAGTTGTTTAGAATTAGGAGCATAGTTTCTCACTTAAGTCACTCTTGTAAATGGGGGCTGGTTCTTAGGCTAGACCACAAACCTCACTGGGGTATTGAAGGCAATTGACGTAATCCTGCTGATGTTGGTACTCTAGTGATAAATGAGACACAGGAGCAATGAATGGATGGAGGGCTGGATTAGGTGACTTGATAGTGCCTCCTATCCCATGTATGTTTCTCTCCATTCGTTATGTGTACATTCATCATTTTGACAAATGGTTTTTGAGTGCTGGCTATGTTCTGGACACCTTATAAGGTGGTAAATTCAGTGATGAGCAGCCAAAAACAGCCCATGCTCTCTTGAAAAATATAGTCCACAGGAGGAGAGAGATATCAGTCAATTAATCCCACAAACAAGTGGCCCATAACAAACATCAGTTCCATGACCCTGGCTTTGACCTGGTTGATTGGACCAGAGGTGAGCACCTAAACTGAACTAGGCCGGTCAGATTCTCTCTTCTCTGAATTTGGAATTACAACCGAGTTACTAACTGAGGCAGTCAGTTAGGGTTGATTCTTTGAATAGAGGGAATCAGAGTGGGAACGAGGGGGTGGCTATCTTCTGCAAAGTCAGGGAGAAGCAGAGTTCCGATTCTATCTCTAAAAGATCCTTCATATCCATTCACTCTTCCCTACCCTCACTGTCACTCAGTCTTCTATAACTTGGGCCAGTAAGTAAGCTGGCTTTCCTGTTTTCAGTCTTCCTCTTTTCCAGTTATGTTTTGGTTCCCAGATGAGCTTTATACACATACACACATAAATGAAAATCTGTATGTATATACATGTATGTTTGTACATGTATACAAGATGCATATATGCATATATATGTAAAATTTTATCTACACATAGACACACATTCAAAGTTGTCTTCCTGCTTAAACTCTTCAATGCTTCTCCACCTTCTGTAGGAAAATACCCAAGTTCCTCAGCACACACAGGCCTCTGCTCCCTTTGTTTCTTTCTGCCATCCCATTTCCTTGTCTTTCTTTGAAACTTCCACTTCAGCTTTGGTCCATCTTTGAAAGAAACCCCCCATACTCTGGCTTTTTGTTTGACAGCTTTCATTCACAGGCCCAGTTCCATGACAGGGACAAAATGGCATAGAGACACCTGTCTTGCTTCTTTCCCCTTCCTCGGAGCCGGCGCTGGGGGCAACAGGAAGGGTGTGCTGTGAGTGGCAGTGCTAGAGTCCTTGATTGCCTTCCCTCCACCCCAAACTTGCCCTTGCTGTGTGTAATTCTCACACAGCAGCCTGCCTATTACGTGCTGTTCATGCGAAAGGATCCAAGGTCAACTCTTTCAGTTGTTTGATTCATTTTGCTGACACACGTGCTGGCACGCTTTCCATAATAACTTCTTTGGAGGCCAAAACTGAGGGTAAGATGAAAGCAGAAAGGAAATATTTGGTAACAAGAGGAAACTAGGAAAATGAAGGGGCAGAAATAAAAATGGCTTATCCTTAGTGGGACAGGTGTAGGCGGAGGACTTCTGAAGGATTATTACTGAGATAAGACTTATTTAAGAATAAAATTCAGGGCACCTGGGTGGCTCACTTGGTTAGGCATCTGGCTTTGGCTCAGGTCATGATCCTGGGGTCCTGGGATCAAGCCCCACGTTGGGCTCCCCGCTCAGCAGGGAGTCTACTTTTCTCTCTCTCCCTCTGACCCTCCCCCCTGCTTGGGCTCTCTCTCTCTCAATGAATAAATAAAAAAAAATCTTTTTCAAAAATTAAAATTCTCTTTGTTTCATCTGATTACAAAGTTCTACATTTTCTTTGTGGAAAATTAGGAAAATGTACAGAAGAACGAAGAAGAAGAGGATTGTAAGTTCTAACCCTTAGAGCATTACCATGTTGTGCTTATTCTTTCAGACCACACACACACACACACACACAGCAGTGCATGAGTTTACAAAAATGGGAATTGTTCTGTACAAAAGTTTTTAAATGATAAGCTTTCTCTCCTGCCATTTTCAGTATGATTTGCATGATTGCATAATCTTCTATCACACAGAAGTACCAAATGCAGTTATAAAGTTCTTTATTGGGCATTAAGAGTCCATCTAACTTCGAATTTTCCCTAACATGTCTTCAGTAAACTTCTGGAAAGTTCTGGAATCAATGGTTATTCTTTGACTTGGGATTTCTATATCCAACTTCCTATGTGAGACTGACCACTTTTGTTCTGTTGTGTGTTATTTTTGTCTTCAAGATTATGTGAACTTTACAAAAGAAATGGGGAAGATTTTCATTTCTTAATATATTTTATATCTTTGAAATAGCATAAGAGGTTTTTGTTCATTGAAAGCATGAGAAAATTCTCTCTAAATCTTTCCAGACATGCTGTTTTTCTAGAATGCAGTTCTTTGACAACCTTAAAAGTTTTTGCCACAGGTATTGACCTATTCAGGTTTTGTACTCTTTGTGAATTCATTTCCATAATTTATCCTTCCTTAGAAAACCATTCATTTTATCAAGATTTTTTAAGCATTTGGTAGGTTTGTGCTTGGCACAAAGGAAATCCTCATAGTTAATTCTGTTTGTGGTGATAACTCTTTTGTAATCATTAATATTATACATATTTGCATGTTCTGACTTTTTTCTGACTTTCAAAGATTTGCCAATGATATTAGTATTTCCAAAAAACTTAAGACTTATTTCTCAGTTCTACTGATTTTACTTTATTTTCATTAATTTGTTCTTATATTCATAGATTCCTTGTTTCTGCTTTCTGTAGATTTGTCTCATATTCTTTCCTAAGTTTTAACTGAATACTTAGCTCATTAATTTTCATTTTTATTGTTTAATAATAAAAAGATTTAAGGCTATGAGTTTTCCACATACCATAAGTTTTTATTGTGGTGTTCCAATTGTCATTATTTTCTAAAATCCCGTATTTGTAGTTTTGATTTCCTCTTAGACTCAAAAGTAATTTATGAGTGTTTTAAAGCTTCTAGGTGCTTTTAAAAAAATGTTTAATCCTTTATTAACTTCCAGCTTTTTTCTTTCTTTCTTTCTTTTTTTTTTTGTGGCCTGTAAAAATTATACTTTCTTTTTCAGGTTTTCTTTGTTGCCTAAGTTATAGTTAATTTTTACAAGTTTTAAAAATAATGTGAATCTCAATTTGATGGTTGCCCTGTTAGATATTCACTAGTTATTTTTTTATTACATTAAAGACTCTATATTGCTTGTTTGTTTGTTTAATCTGCTTGCTCTACTGAAGTCTAAGGGTGGTGTGGGTTTATTAACTATGCCCCCTCGATATTTTAAACAATTATATTCGGTCAAATTTTATTTTGCTGCTTAGTCATTGGGCCACTCAAGAGCAGTAGAGAATGGATCTCCCTCAGAGCAGTCGAGGCAGAGAGAATTTCTTTTGTTCTAAAAAATTCTCTCTTCCTCTTTGGTGGTAGCCTGTCTGGGAAGATGTCTGCCATTAGTTCCTTCTCGCGTGCGTGCAGAGGCCACGCCCCCATTGGGAGGAGGAGTCTATTTCTCCACTCCCTCCATGGGTTGTTGGGTTGGCTTGCGACAATCTTGAATAATGGAATCTGATGGAGGTGATGTGCTATCTTTGAGCCAGACATTAAGATGCCTGGAACTTTCTGCTTCCTGGTTTTGGAGCACTGAGCCTCCATGTAAGAAGTCCAGGCTACTCCATTGTCCTCTGCCCTACTTTCATCTGCTCCGTGTGGAGGACAGACAAGTGAGGGACGCAACCTTCTTGAACGTCTAGCCCAATCAAACTCCTGATGACTCCAGCCCTAGCCACTCTGACGGCAACTTCATCAGAGACGCCATGTGAGAATTATACAGCTGATCCTGGTCAACCCACAAAACTGTAAGAGAAAGCAGCAAATTGTTGTTTGAAGTCACTGTGTTTTGGAGTGGTTTGTTACAGAGCAATACCAAAATGAGCAGCAACTCATCTCTTTGTCCAGGCAGGTCATTCCTGGTTTGTGGAGCTGAAAATGGTGGTTGTTGTAAGTTTCCCCTGTGTTTTGGATTCTTAACTTGGCATCCTCCCCAAAGTTGGCTGGTAAAGATCCATATCTGTGCTCTACTTATTGCCTGAGCGGCTCGAACTTCACATTGCTAGAATCCAAGGGCCCCTTGGAGAAAGATGACATCCCTAGATGAGACAAAGGTATGACCCCAAAGGCAACCATCACACATTTCCCTGTTTCTTGACATCACCCTGCACTACTAGTTATGAAATGTAGGCTGTTATGATGATGAGCAAAGGCCCAACTGGGAGAGGACTGGGGCAGATGTTGCAATAATGAGAAGACGTTGCCTTTTTACATACTTGCAAGCCTCCTTGTGTGAGCTGGGCCTGAGACACCCTATCCCCTCCTCCCAGGCTGCCAGTGGGTGGCTCCCGGCCGGAAAGTCTGCCCCGATTCGGCAGTCAAGTGAAACACGTGTGTTCAAATGGCCATTCTGACACGACAGTCTTTTAAAGTTTGACAAACCATTGTAGGCAACAAAGACAGAAATCCACACAGTGCCATAACGAATTGTTTTACCAATGAGCCTTCACATTCTGATGCTTAAATAGCCTGAAAGATCTTTCAAGTCTCATCATTATATATAAAACCATGGCATGGTCGTCTGCATCTGTCTAGTTATACAAATTAAAAAAAAAAAGACAAAATGGAATTCGAGAAAGGAGGTCCAGGAAGAGTGATCAGGTGGCCACAGTGCCCTTAGTGGGGACTGGCTCTAAAAATTCAGACTGAATTTCGAGATAGCGACATGAAGACGTATGGGGAAATACCACAGAGAGTACACTTTAGAGGTGGAATTAGTTGAAAGTATTTGTTGGCTCAAAAGGAAGTAGGTCTGAAAGGCCTGACTCAGGGTAGCGTACTCTACTGTTTCTTAATTTCGCTTTCT
>LNAC01000129.1:424409-496832 GCA_002007465.1 Ailurus styani | reverse complement strand
CTTAATTTCGCTTTCTAAAGAAACCAGCCACGGGTATTATTGACCATCCCTCCTTCCCTGATGGCACCAAAACCTCTGTATGCACCATGGGCCCTGCTAGGCAGTGCGCAGGGACTTCTCCAAAGAGCCTGGTTTTACTTGACATTTTGGATGAGTCTCAGCAATAATGGCGCTTTAATGTACTTTTTTTAAAATTTAAGAAAAAAAACCACTGTGGCAGGGTCCTCCTGAGTGAGCGGAAGCCTGACCCAGGATGAACTCATTTTATTCTGAAACTTCTCTCCCGGTTAACAATCTTAAGAACATTTTCACAGCCCCGTGCATGTCCTCAGTTAAATGGTTCTCACTACTTAGAACGGTCATTAATATAATCATTATTTTATTTATGTCGAGGTATTTGCCTTAAAAAATTGGTGCCAGAAGATAAGTTGACAGAGATGGCTTGGCCAGCAGCATTATTTAGCTTGGCTGCCAAAATGTAAAATTATGAAATTACTTATTCCTCTGTTGTGTAGCTCCGACCTCACCCTGCTCCGTTCATGGAAGCTCACGTGTGAAGGTTTGCTTTCTTCTTTGGTAGGATGTGAGGAATCCCACATTTAGAATGAGCTCTTTCCTCTGCCTGTAGTGGCCAAAGTGCTTTCCCCAGACTGGAGGGAATATTGATTTCACAAGAGAACAATACTTTTACGATGACAATATTGTGTCGGCAAGTGGCATCCTCAGTGGGCATGTGTCCCCTAGGTTCTCAGCACCTCACACGTGAACCATCTTCTACCCACAGCTGTCCGAACAGCTAAGCTCTCTATTTGCAGGACCGGTGCTTGTGATGACGCGAAAAGTTTCATGCTGATCACCTCTACCTTTCACTGAAAGCTTCCACTGTGCCAGGCTGGGTTCTAGTTCTTTTATAGACATCGTCTCATTTTGCACTTTTTTTTTTTTTAAGATTTATTTATTTGACAGAAAGACAGCAAGAGAGGGAACAGCAGCAGGGGGAGTGGGAGAGAGAGAAGCAGGCTTCCCACAGAGCAGGGAGCCTGATGCGGGGCTCGATCATAACCCGAGCTGAAGGCAGACACTTAACAACTGAGCCACCCAGGCGCCCCTCATTTTGCACTCTTAATAGCATGAGGGGTTAGTGTTAGTTCCCTGACTCAAAAAATNAGAGAGAAGCAGGCTTCCCACAGAGCAGGGAGCCTGATGCGGGGCTCGATCATAACCCGAGCCGAAGGCAGACACTTAACAACTGAGCCACCCAGGCGCCCCTCATTTTGCACTCTTAATAGCACGAGGGGTTAGTGTTAGTTCCCTGATTCAAAAATGGAGAAACAGGGCGCCTGGGTGCCTCAGTGGGTTAAAGCCTCTACTTTCGGCTCAGGTCATGATCTCAGCGTCCTGGGATCGAGGCCCGCATTGGGCTCTCTGCTCAGCAGGGAGCCTGCTTCCTCCTCGCCCTGTCTCTCTGCCTGCCTCTCTGCCTACTTGTAATCTCTCTCTGTGTGTCAAATAAATAAATAAAAATCTTTAAAAAAAATTAAAAAAAAAAATGGAGAAACAGGCTTGGAACAGAAAGGAGTTTGCCCAGGGTCTCTCTGTCAGTAAACGGTAAGTAGAGATTTGAATCCAGGTTTGTTTGACTCTTAACTCACNCTGCCTACTTGTGATCTCTCTCTGTGTGTCAAATGAATAAATAAAAATCTTTAAAAAAAATTTTAAAAAATGGAGAAACAGGCTTGGAACAGAAAGGAGTTTGCCCAGGGTCTGTCAGTAAATGGTAAGTAGAGATTTGAATCCAGGTTTGTTTGACTCTTAACTTACCCTTCCTTCCTTCCTTCCTTCCTTCCTTCAGATAATCTATTTATTTATTTATTCGAGAGAGAGAGTGTGAAAGAGAGAGAGCACGAGAGGGGCTGGGGAGGAACAGAGGGAGAGGGAGAATCCCAACTGAGCAGGGAGCCCAACTTGGGGCTTGATCCTAGGATACTGGGATTATGACCTGAGCAGACGGCAGACCCTTAATCGACTGAGCCACCGGGGCACTCCTCTCAACTCTTTCTTTTGAGCAACATGTGCTTTTAGACTCAAATGAATCTAGGGCAAAATGCATCAAGAGGTATAGCTACTTCGTAGAGTTGGCTACCAGTAATATTGTACATTTGAGGATATGCTTTGGGTCCCAGTACGTCCCCCCGCCACCATTCTCTTTTAGCTTTCCACATCTCTACTTGTTCCTTCCTTGGAATTTCAGTGCCCTTCAGCTGCACTTCCTGGAGAAGGGCCCCATCTCCCTGGTCTTCCTTCCAGTCAAAACTTGCTTGTCCCATGTGCCTCCCTTTTCAATCCTCGGTGCTTTCTATGTGACCTAATCTGATCCATGTGCTGGGTCCACTATGAAGGTTTATTCCTTAACAGGTACCTTCTTTCCATGGACACAAATATAAGCTATAACAGAGGTGGCTAATTATCTTCCATATCCATGTTCACGTTCCTCCTTCAGAAGGAGAACTGCTGAATTTCACTGGGCACAGGGCCATCTTGCATTGACTACATTTCCCAGCCTCCCTTGCATAAATCAGTTCAAGAGGTGGTGAACGCTGCCAAAAGGCCTGACCTACTGTGGTGCGTGAATTTGCAGATGGGGGTGGCCTCCTTTGCACTGAGGTGCGGCTATGTAACCTATATTCTGACCGGTTCGATATGAGCAGGAGGGAAGTGTACAAATTCCGGGCTGTGTCTTAAGAGGAAGGGGCATACCCTCCCCTTTTCCTTTTTTGGACTCTGCAGATGAGAGCCACACTCTAGGGATGAAGAAACACGAGAAGAAGCCTAGGTGCCCGATAGCATGAAGCCACCATCCTGACCCTGGACAGCTTCTCCCCAGAGGGTTATATGTCAGGAAAAAGGTTCTATCCTGTTTAAAACTATATTATTTTGAGACTTTTCTAGATCAGCTGAAACTCTAACCTAAATTATATTACTCCTAAAAGGAACCCCCTGCAAACTGTGTAGTTCTAAAGGAGTTGCCCCAACATTGATCATCTGGGGTGCTGTCCTGGTGATCTTCTGGGAGCAGGCTAGGCTTTGGCATGCTTCTTAAATTTTGACCATGTAGTTGGTTACTTGCTCCAAATTGACATAGGCTGATCTCTACCCAGTTGGCTCAGAGAAGCCCCCTCAATTTTCCTGGACTCATCTGTTCTTCAGGTAGGGGCTGCTATGATCCTGCCAGAGTGCCTCTCAAATCGAAACCAAAGGAAGACAGTAGTCAAAACTCTAAAATATCATGGCTGATGTTTGCGATCGGCCAGACACAGAAGTGGAAAATTTATAGCACTGAAAATCTGGGTTTCATTTAGGAGTAAAAAGCATTAATTTTAAGTTATCCAACCTCAAAATTGGTTTCAGGCCTCCACTGGGACCCAGTATTCTTCCTAATTATGAGACCATGTAGAGTTGGATCTGAAATGAGACCAGGACCCAGTATCAAAATGCCTCCTTTCCATTTTGGAAACACCTCACAAATTCAGGCTGCACTAATGAAATATTTGAGATAATTCTCCCCAGGCTGGGCTGAGCCCATATTCGGTAGGGTCTGAAAGAAGTGGTTTATTAGACTGATATTTAGTGAGACCAGGAGGAATCTTTAAAAGGAAAAAAAAAAAAAAACACCTCGAATCCTCTGGAAAGAGGCAGGCAATCAAACAGAGCAAAGCTTGTGGGGATCTCAGCACCTTAAATATAAATGAAAGATATTAATGACCAGTTAATCCTATTTGTTCAGTGAAAGTGGACTCGGCAGAGACCTCCACTTGGCAGCCCCTTTTTGGTCTCCATCTATTAAAATGCTCCCTCCTGGTTGCAAAGCCCTTACCAGAACAGCAAAAAGTCACGCCAGATGCCCGTGTGGGCCTGACTGCAGCATTCTTCTCAGCCTCCTCCCGTGGGTTCCATTGCTGCTTCTGGCTAGTAGCATTTCTCACTTCTTGAACACTGTTTTGGCCCCTGGGCTTTGCCATTCCTGTGCATTGATGAGACCCTTGCGGCCAGCTCAAGCTTTGTCTCCCCTGGCTTCATGACCTACTGGGGTCTTCCTGTCAACTGGCCCTTCACAGGCCCTGCTCGACAGGGGGCGGGGATGGGGTGGAGCAGGTGCTTACGTTCACCTGACAGGAATAAGCTGCCTCGGAGAGATGGACAAGCCAGGCTTTGGTTAATGTGCCTTGTGCCCCCTCTTCTCCTACTTCCATTGAAATGTAACTCAGGAACGCTATACTGTGTGAATAAATCCATCTGCCAGTGTGGTGAGGGCAGTTTGGGAATGTAAGTTGCCACGTGGATAGAAGCCATCTTCCTGCTCACCTGATCTGACAGGATTGAGAGCTTAGGACTGGGAGGCTGGGTGGACTGCAGGAAACAGAGCCTTCACTTCCTGACTTCGCAGGAGGTATGGACACAAGGGTCTCGAAGACTCTGCCTTTATATACAACATTGAGGGCTTCACTTCTAAGGAGTGTGAGAAAGGCAAGTTTTCTGAGGGTCTCTGGTCCACACTGGACATGAGCAAAAGGTAAAGATCCTATTTTCTGGCTGGCCCATCTGCCATCATCTCCTGTCTCCCAGCTGGTCTCTCTGAGACCTTGTTGGCCTCCCTTTCCCTGCTGCTGAGATCCTGATGCCAACACGGCTGACAAGGCGCTGGTGATCAGCCTCACCTCCTGCTGCTCTCCCTCCTTCTCCTCATCTGCCAGCCCCTGCAGCTTCCTTTCAAATCTACGATCACCTACACTTCATGACCTTTGCCTGTGCAATTCCTGGAACATGCTTTCCCCTAAATCTCGCTGGGCTAAATTCTACTTGTAACTCAGGTCTCTGTGTAGCCTCTTCCTCAGAGAGGTTTGCCTGCCCATGTCCTACCTCACTCGGGCCCGCCTGCGTATCTCTCTCATGGCGTCCTGGCCTTCGCCTCTTCAACCTTTGTTATCATCTATTTGTGTATTTGCCTTTCTCTTCGCCGCGATACCGCAAGCTCTCTGGTGACCATTGAATTTCCTTCACCACCCAGGGCCTGGCACACAGAGGGCTGCCAAAGAACTGGTAAAATAAAGGAATGAAGAAGCAGACCCTGCTTCCCAGGAACATTGGGCAATGTTTGTCAAATGCTGCATTAAGCCCTGTGAATGTTATGATCCTATTATACCCTGTGAACAAGCTTAAAAGCCTACAAATGGGCACAGCGTGGTCTTTGTTATAACTGTATCAGCCATGATTTATCCAAGCCTGATCTCTATTATCCTAAAACCCCACCATAACCTTGGAAGGTAGGTATTACTATGCCCATTTCAAAGACAGAGAGATGGAGGCTCTTGAAGGCTGAGCCCAGGGCCATGCAAATAGTGAATGGAGAAGAGAGCATTCGATCTAGGTTGGTCTGACTCTGAGCCTTCCATGCTTTCCCCTCAACGCTGCTGCCTCTGCGCTGTGTCCCTTGGTATTTACCCAGCCTTTAGGTTACCAATTACTTGTGTGTGTGTGTATCTACCTGGAAGGGTGTCTCCTAGCTGGGTCCCTGGCCTGCTCACAGAGATCAGCTCTGAAGTGAATTCAGGCAGAGAACCCAAATAAACCCTGTGAATCCAGACAGTCCGGAGGAAAGAAAGGTGACCTCATGCTGAGTAAGAGCCACCTTTGTTCTGTCTCCAAAGACCCTGCAATATGTGTGTGTGTGTGGGGGGTGCTAGTGGTTTGGCCTACTCCCCCTTCTGCTGCCATGCTTACCACCCCCTCCCAGTTCACTGAGGAAGAGGATTCTTGAGGCTGAGAGATGGGGCTGGGACTGAGGCAGAGGAATGCAGTGGTGAGGCAGTGTGGAGACATGCCACAGTTCTCCATGGCTTATCTGCTTCTCTGGGAGCTTCAGCCATGAAGTGATGAAACAAGGAATAAGCACAGAGCCCAACAGTAATTGCAATACTCCTTGTCCTCTTTTCGGCCATCCTGATTTCTACCCGGTCCTTCCATGTTTTCCAACCTTCTTTCTTTGAGGGCTGGGACATTGTCATATTATTTGATCTGAAAGAAGCTTCTGGAATAGCATTGGACACTTGTTAGGTGTTTGATAAATAACCTGTCTGATGGCGTTACGGACCTCGTTGCAAAGTTGGAGAGGGAGCTGAGGCCTGCGTTGTTAGTTTCTCTCAACTCATTGTTCTTTCTCAGCTCATCTCTCCCCAGCCTCTCCCTTTTGCTTTCCCCTTCTACGACGTGGATAGCCCTGGGAGTGGGCTGAACAGAACCTGTCTGCCTTGAGACGTCATCTTCCTACCCTCCACCCCAAACATGTCCAGCCTACCACTGGGTCTGCTGTTCTCAACATTAGAGGTTCTCTGTGGACATCTCACGAGATCCCTCTTGAAATGCCAATATGTTACCTGGAGGGGCTACCCTTTCAACACTGGCACGTAGCGCAGTGATCTGACCAAGGAAAGGGCACTCGGGATCATTAAATCTGGGGATGGTGTAGAAGGGGACACAGTGGATGGGAATGGGGGGAGGCAAAGGATGAATGTGTGTAGCAGAGCACTTAAAGAGGAGGTTAGCCCAGGAGCTCATCCACCTCATCTGGGAGAATCACAGACAAAAGGAGGGAAGGTGGCACCAAAGAGTCATCCGTTCATCTTTTGGACCTAGAGCATACCTTCCCAAATTTGTTCGAAGACCCACGAGAGACTGGTTTAATCTCCAAGGAGATTTCTGTTCATAGGTCAGTCACACGGTATAATGTGGACTAGTCACAAAGTTGTTAATATCTTAGGAAGACTTTCACAAAAGGGATTAGGGTTGAACTTCTCTGTCCCTTGTGTCATTTTTTTCAGAGGAAAATGACACTTTCAAAGTTGTAAGAGCTACATGTTTTGGGGAGAAAGAGCAGGATCTGAACCAAGAGATGCATGCATCTGACGATGCTGTGGAGAATTGTGCCAAGACATCTGATGATCCTTATGTTCTTGTGAAAAGAGCACGTAAGTTAATGGTGGGGACTTGTAGGCACTTTCTAGAAGCGTGGAATGCAAGTCCATTTTCTGAAACTTAGAAGAAGGGCATTTACTGGCCTACATAGGCACCTTTTTACTCTTCATCCTCTTCCTCACCATCCAAGTGATTTCAGGGTCATTCCCTGCTCCCTTCCAGCCAGCTGTTGTGTTGACTGATTAATTAGACTACTAAATAGGCTCCCGAGGAAAAGAGAGTTTTCTTGGGTTGTTTGTTCATTGCTACTGTTACAGAGAATGACTATAATTTTGTAGTGGGGACAATGACGGTTCTGTCACTCTGGAATTAACATCTGGGAAAACATCACTGTCTACTTAAGACTATTGAAAGAATACTGAACACTAGCTTTTTAAGTGTTCAATATTTTTCACTTTTGAGGGTTCAGATCTTGGGCCAGCATGCCAGAAAACATGACCTCATCATACTCTGTCACTGGGTAAAGAAAAAGAATTATGAACTAAATGAGGATTGAATTTCATACCAAAGCTCTGAGTCTGAAAACCTTGGGGGACCACTAGACAAACAGAGTGACAAGAAGACCAGAAGGTGAGTTTTAATGATGGTGACCTTGCAAGTGAGTGTCCTGGGAGACTTGGGCCATGGAAGTGAAGGTGATGATGGATGCTGGAGGTACTGGAAGCAGAGGTGGCCACAGCAGAGAACCACGGTGTCCTGGTGGGACCAACCGCTCACACCTCCTCACTCTGCTGTAATCAACTGGAACATTTTTCTACCCACCGGGGAGTCTAGCTCAGACCTCAGAGATCCAACTCTACAATCATCCTCTGAAGCTCGCAGCTGCTGCTGCTTTTTTTTTTTTTTTAATATTTTTATTTTATTTATATGACAGAGAGCGATTACAAGTAGGCAGAGAGGCAGGCAGAGAGAGAGGAGGAAGCAGGCTCCCTGCTGAGCAGAGAGCCCGATGCGGGCCTCGATCCCAGGACCCTGAGATCATGACCTGAGCCGAAGGCACAGGCTTTAACCCACTGAGCCACCCAGGCGCCCGCTCGCAGCTGCTTCTTTCTCTCTCTTTTCTTGTTATCACTTTTTCTCTCTAAATAAAAGCAATTAAGGGCACTAAAATTTTTATGGAAAAAAAGACAAAAGAAAATCCCAAGTTCACTATTCTAATGTAATGACTATTAATATTTGGGAGCTATATGTTTGCTTATCTATGTTTCCACATTTCACCATTTTCACATTTCAGTGGATCCCCTAATTTTGGGTCATGAAACAAGAACCAAGGATGATCTTCATCTTCTTTCTCCCCTCCTTCTTTTTTCTCCTCTTCCTCCCCCTCCTTCTTCTCCTCTTCCTCTTCTCCTTCTTCTTCTCTTTCTCCTCCTCCTTCTTCTAGATGGGAAACTGAGTCCAGGCAAAATTTAATTGACTCACTGACAGTCTCTACTGGATGAGCTGAGGGATTAGAACTGAGACCCCACTGAATGCCTTTTACTTTATTTTTAGGTCCCCCTTTTACTCTCGCTCACATTAAAAGTTGAATTATGATATAGGAACAAGGTGGGGCTTTATCCGGAGAATTTAAAAGAAATAATCTTTCATTTGGGTACACGGGCCAATAAGGCCCTTGGACTCTGATATCTCACATGAGATTTTACTGTATTTTATGTACATGAAATTGTATGGATACTTTTGGCAAGATACCTTAAGTAGGTCTTAATGGGAAGTGACTCTTGTGGGGAGAGTGTCCGGTGGCTTCGGGTCTTCTATAATTGGGAGCCTCTTTATAGCTCTAAGTCAGTAAGTAGCTGTTATAAACATGTAGTGTCACTTAAGAGCTCCACACTGTGCCTTCCCTGGTGGTTCCACTTCTCAGTATATAAATGAATAAATATTGTTTAAGTCTTTTCTGTGGCATTCCACCCATCTCTATTCCTTGAATGATTTTTTTATTTAATAGATCTTCATTTTGTTATGACACTTCATTTAAGCTGTATTCCCAGGATATATCAAATAAAATCACCTGTTGAATTTGAGAGTCTCCAAACAAACTTGGTACAGGGGAGAGGAATCCCTGGAGCGTAGGAACCTCCACGGGTCCAATGCTCCATCTTTCAGTTTTATGGTTAGCCAGGATCGGCCCCCTGTAGTTTCTGCTCAGAGAGAAGACAACGGACCCTGTCTTTACCGTCCATTAGAGGGGAGTCAACTGCTTGCTGCATAAATTCATTCTAAGCAGTACATTCAATGGAAGCTGAGGCATGTGGAAACGTTTTACAGAAACAAAGAACAAGATACACAGACTTGCTTTAAGAGCAATTATTGTAATTTGTAAATATGATATAATTCAAATCATCACCAAACCAAACATCAGGCTCCCCTCTCCACCAGGCGTCGTCAGTACCTGCAGTAGAAAGTGCTCATGGACCCTGTTGTCCTCTGAGGCAGGAGCTGAACTTGGCCACAGCCACCTCCCCCAGCAGAAGCTGGTCCAAAAGCTATCCTTTCTGTGTATTTTCTTTCCTGTTGTATATACAAACTGTCCTTTTTCTAGTGTCTCAGACCTAGAGATTTCAGACCCGATGACTTGTTGCTCGTTCATCATGGGGGAAATCTTCCCTTGGGTTGTCTGTTTACCTACATGGAGGCATTACTCATCATTCCAGACACCAGTGGTAACACTTGGTGGATGAAGAAACCCAGTTTCAGGGAACCATACTACAATGGCAACTGTTTAATTGCACCTCAGAAATTCAAAGTCCTGCGTGGCCTTGTCTAAGGATACCTCAGGAACACTTCCTGAGGAGGAGGGAGCAGGAGTCATCACTCCCTCACATGGCTGGAAAACCTGAGCCATGGCGAGGAGGGTTAGGGCACAGGGCCAAGATTTCTTTGCAGCCATGAGACAGTCTTGGCTTCCTTCGTGGACATTTCTGTTAAATAGCTTTGCCTTTTCGATAGGTGGGACCATCAACAACATAAATGTTAACCAAAACAGACTTCAAGTTAGTTGGCCTCCCATTTCTTTAAATCGTGGCTCTGATGCTAAAAATTTATTAAGATGCAAAAAGGTACCATGTAGAGTTTGGGATAGTTTCTCTCCAGTAAATTTCCTCATAGAGTACTACTTCGGTTCTCAATAGCTAAAAGCCTGTTCAAAAAATACACAGAAAGGATAGCTTTTGGACCAGCTTCTGCTGGGGGAGGTGGCTGTGGCCAAGTTCAGCTCCTGCCTCAGAGGACAACAGGGTCCACGAGCACTTTCTACTGCAGGTACTGACGACGCCTGGTGGAGAGGGGAGCCTGATGTTTGGGAGGATGGACTCAGGATGCTGAAGAGAACTGGACAAGCTGGAACCAGAGGTTAAATTAAACAAGACTACTCCTTATTTAGGGTTAAAAGCCAGATCTACCACTTAAGTAAAGCAAACTGATACTGCGATGAGGGACTCCCAGCCCAGTCACAGTCTGGGTGAAGAAGATCTGGGGGTTTTGGACTGTCTGGTCAACATGAGGCTGCTGTGTGACTGCCCGAGGAAATGGAATGAATTCTCAGGCCACACTGGGAGGCCAGCGCCCCTCCCTCAGGTGACCAGACTGCTTTATTTTGCTCTGCGGTGATGAGATCGCACCTGCTGGGACACTGGGGGCCCATCTGTCAAGAAGGGAAGTTGGGGGTGCCTGGGTGGCTCAGTGGGTTAAAGCCTCTGCCTTCAGCTCAGGTCATGATCTCAGGGTCCTGGGATCAAGGCCTGCATCGGGCTCCCTGCTCAGCAAGGAGCCTGCTTCCCCCTCTCTCTCTGCCTGCCTCTCAGCCTACTCGTGATCTTTCTCTCTCTCTCTGTCAAATAAGTAAATAAAATCTTAAAAAAAAAAGAAAGAAGGCAAGTTGGACAAACTGAGAAGATACCCAGGAGAGCTCCTTGATCATAAGCATCACCTGGGCTCCTTGCTAAAAACTCAGATGCCAAAACCTGACTGTGGACCGACTGAGTCAGAATCACCAAGGGAATCTGTCATCTCGGTGTACTCTGAAAGTACTCAGAAAGTCTTGTGATGTGTGAAGATCATGAATTAGTTAAGCATATAGCATAGTGCCTGGCTCATGGTAAAGGATCCAGTTATTAGCAATAAAAAAGGAGACTAACTGATACCCTAATTTTCCTCAGTGGTCTGTGGTTTGCGGGGTGTGTGTGTGTGTGTGTGTGTGTGTGTGTGTGTGTTTTCTCCTGCTGGTGGACATTGGGATGTTAACTAGGCTCCAGACCTTCAATCAAAGAGATTAGCCTTTCTCCTTTTGGAGAATTTCTCGTAGGTAGTTTGAGGAGATGCATGTGCATGGAGAAGTTTTCTGATCACAACAGGGGCCTACAGCACATTTTGGTTACACAAGCTCTGACTATATGTCAAATCTAATAGTAGGACTGTGGGAACGCTGATAAAGAACTAGGGACTTCTCAGTAAGAGGCAGCTCTGGGAAAAGTAGCCCATCCCTGGTAGATGAGGAAGTTGTGGTCTTGGGCCTTACTGCTTTAATTCTTTTAAGCATTAATTAAGTCCATGAAATGAAAACATAAACTTTGTACATTATAGCCATTAGCAGAACTAAAAATGGGTTTCCTGATGTCAAAATAGGGCAGCTGTTAAGGCTCCTGGCTTGTTTTAATTGGACCTGGGTCTTTTATACCAAGCTCTCTAGCCTCGGGAACCATTTCTGCCCGAGAGCCCCCAGTTACGGGGCGAGTCTGGGTGGGCCCGACGCTGGTTTTTCTGCTAGCCTTTCATTCCTGCTGTGAGCCAGGCTGGGCTTCCTTGTTGGTGCTGGGTTCCTGGCTGTCGTGGTTTTTTTCCTGTTGTGATTTCTGACTCCTGCTCAAAGTTGGTCACGGTCAAGGTCGGAAGTACCACCCCTGCTGGTAGAGCTCCAGGCTCCCTTCCCAGCAGCTGCTGCTCCTAACTTACCCAGGCCACTTTCATGCCACCCCATGAGGAGGGCTGCTTCTCTTGGACTTTCCAAGCAGTTTGAATCCATGACAATGGCACACTGACTTGGTTATTTTTTAGACTGACACACACAATGAAATCTCCCTTATTGACTTATCCTTAGTATGAAAATAGAAATGGATACCCAACCCTCTTTTTTTCTCAGAACTGAAAATAAAACTTAAAAATTCAAACAGCTGTCATCTATTACTATTGCCTTTAGTTCAAGTACTTTTAAGAAAACGAGCTTTAGAAGTTGACTCAGAAGGTGTCAAATCCACTGCAGCTGAGTCCTGCCAACTTAACTGCAATCGACAAAGGCAAGGAGAGATTCTTCTGCAAGTTTCCCAGGAAGGTTGGGGGCATGGATCCATAACAGCTTTTCCCTTTTGGATTGACATTCTTCTGAGGGGCCTACCACCCTGTTCCTCAGTGTCTCCTCAGGAGTGCTCAAAGACAAGACACTGAATCCCTTGTGCTGCATTCTCTGGGGGTTTAGGAGACACCTGGAGAACTTGTCCCTGAGATAATCTGCGTGCTCTTCCGAGAAGCAGCTCCAGGAACCAGCCCAGGGCCAGTCTTCTAGAACTTCTGTCTGACCTGCACAGCAAATTCACAACCACGTGACTAAATGGGACAGACATGTTTTCATTTGTTCTCTAGGAGACTCCAAGCTTTATAGAGAAGAGGGTCCTTCCTGTATACTTCCTAGTGCCTAGAAAAATAACGTGCATTGTAGGAATATGATCCTATGAATATGCCCCTCCCACACAGGCCCTCCTTCTGGGCCCGATCCTTGCCTGGTCTCTATCCCTGACCTGCGGTAAGGTTATTTTCTTCTGGTGACAATAAGGATATGTGCCAACCACTGTGCTAAGCACTTCATGTAGGATAGTGCCTTTAATCCTCCAACCTTCTTGTGAGTTCATTTTGCGGGTTCGGAGAGGGTAAGGAGCCAAAACAGCACAGTATGTGGTAGAGCTGGAGGATTTCAAAGCTAGCGTGCTTCATTCATTGTGAAGCCTGTTCCTAGGCTCTCAGCTGAGCGACCCCGAGCCCTGAATTGGTGTGGCTGATACAGAAACAATGACACTACCTTGAACTCTCCACACATTGTAGTCTTGTTCCATGAAGAAGGACAAGGGAGCCATTTCTATGACCTGGCCATTGGCCAGCGGCAGGGATGGGAGGCTCTGAGGCCCTGAGCACTTTTGGTGGGAACTGCTGACTGATGAGAGGGACGTCAGGCCTTGGCAGGAAGCTAGAACAGATTATTAAACAGATGGCTTATAAGTTCCAAAGACAGGAAATAGTGGTCATCCCTGTGAGCAAAGGTTTGCAGAGAGCGAATCGTGCCAAACCTCATTTTTTTTTTGCAAGTCCTACTCAATTCGTGGATGGGGCTGACAGATGGAGTTTCTCTGCATTTCAGCAAATCATTTCACATGATGCCTCACAGCACATTTAGAGAAAAGATGGACAGATGTGGGTTGGCTGTTTAGTTGCCATTTAGATGGTTCAGAAAAGGTTGAACAAACAGCAACCAGAGTGTTGATTAGCGTAGCAATGACAGTGGTCATTTGTGCTGAGGGCCAAACACAGGGTCAAGGACATAGCAAGCATTTAGTAAATATTTGTTGGTCCTATTAAACTCCTGGGGAGGTCTTTAGTGGCCCCATGAAAGGGCTCTTTCTTTGGTTTAGCAAACGTTTACAGAGTAGATGAGGAGTTTGGGAAGTGGAGGGAACAAGAGGTCTTCCCTTGACAAAGGGAAACAGAAGTTGGGGCTGGTGCTGTCCTTTTGTTTGGGCCTCTAGAGCCCGGCCTCGCAGACACGGTAATGATCCGGGGCAAACACAGGTCTCGCACTATGTCAGGACACGCTGTGTCTCCTGAGCACTGAGGAATTCTGAGGTGGAGCTAGCGAGACTACTGTGGGAAAACTGTGTGTGAGTGTTTGGTTTCTTGCCCACTGCCCAGCTAGAATGAGATCGTCTCTCTTACCTGTTTTTCATATATGGGCTTCTGGTAAGATTTCATTTGAAGAAGGAATTCTCTTTTTGGCTAAAAAAATGACTGAAAACTGCAGACTCCGATGCTCTCTAAGATTCCTGTTAGCTCTAAAAATTAAGTGGTTCTTAAAAACAGTGCGGGAGAGGGAGTGTTAAAGGCAGTCTCCAAAAAACCACTGGCTCAGTTTCCCATTTGCGTTTCTGCTCCTGGTCCTCAGTCTCCCTGGCAAGTCTCTACAAGTGTCCCCACCTCAAGGCTGGCATTTCCTCTCTGGGGTGTTCTCTCTTAGCACCCTCTCAGGTCCCCAACAACTAGGTTCCTGGAAGTTCCTTGTAGCAAATTGCCTTCTTAAGCATAAATGACTGATGGCTTCTGTTCTGTTGGCGCGTTGTCAAAGAAAATTTGGGTGGCAGACAGGATCTCTGATTGATAGAGTTTGAGGACATGTGGCCACGTGAAGAATTTGAGGAAAGGGGGGAGAGATGCTTTGGGCCAGTGGAGCCCTCACGAATCTCGTTTGGAGAAATACAGGGCTTTCACCAGGTTCGTTTGTTCATCCAAGACTATTTTTTAAATCAGCTACTACTATTGGCCGGTACTTTACTAGACACTGGGGGTAAATATTGAGTAATAATAATTGCAGTCCCTAGGCTCATAAAACTTAACAGTCTGGGGGGAGGTGGCCAACTTTACTTAAAAACTAATTTATTAATTCAACAATTATTCATTAAGTGCCTCTTATACAGCAGCGAATCAACCAGATGAAGTTCATGCCCCCATGGGGCTTATATTTAAATGAGTACATAATTAAAATCTGACATAAGTGTCTAGTACATGTTAAAATGGAAGTTATGACTAGGCTCCAAGGTGCAAGCAATTCTGATGAGGTAGCTAATCACCCAAAGCAGATTTCCAAGACAGTGTCTGTAAATTGGCCCCATGATGCTTGGACCCCTCAGCCAGAGGAAAGATATTAAAAGGGGTCAGGGTGGGGAGGATTAGTAGGGGTATTTCTTGGAGAGAACTACTGCTGGGCTGTGAGTCCTCAGCGGCTCTCCCACCAGGTAGAGGGGTACGGAGAGGGCAGGCGTCCATGGCTTTCCCCTCAAGCCTAGTGAGGTGAATGAGGCGGAACCCAGAGGGAACGCAGAGCTTTCCTGTCTGAGAAAGCGGGGGCAGCCTGTGACAATAGGGTAGAGACTGCTGTGGTAGGGTTGGCCTGGACAATGTGGTGTGTCTCCCGTGGAGCCGAGGTGGCTGTGTGGAAGCAGGCCCAATGTGGGGGTCCTCTTGGGTCCTGTCCGAGGCCATTGAGTGGGATAGAGGGACTTCAGCAGCAAGAGGATGGAGGCGACTGCCAGATCCAGAGGTTAGGCAAACACTGGGAATAAAGAGACATCTGCCCATGTCAAGGAAACTGCAGGAGAGAGGACGCAGAAGGAAGCTCCGAAGAACATCCCATGGGGGAAACAAGTCAGCATGAAACCCGTGCTGGGCCCAGAGAGGGCAAAGCCAGCTTAATGGTCCCAGTTCAAGGAGGAGCTAGTTTTCCCTTTCCTCTTCTCACCTACCCCTGCCTAGGAGATGTAAGAACGTGGCCAGCAAGCTGGGTGGGGGCTGGAAGGAGAAGAGAAAAGTGGAGAAACACAGAGACACCCACAGTCCTCCTCCTCATGGGGAGTCCGGCCCAGCTGGGGGCAGAGGGAAGACTGGATGCTACGTCAGGTTTGAGGGCTTGATTAATCTCAGATTGGACTTTCCAACTACTGAATTTAGAGTGTGTTTTTGATTGTCTACCCACCGGGAACCTAGGAGTGGGCCGAACAGCTATGGCGCCTGCCCAGTTTGTATTGGGTGGCTGGGGAAAAAAATCTCTCCGTGAACAGTGTTCGAGGTGTGGAGGGACACACAAAGCAAAGCCTTATTTTGATCACATTACAAATCTTATTGTTCCACATACCAGGGTAGCAGGGCTCAGAAGGAGAGAATCCCAGTTGCATGGTCCTGGGAACAAGGAGCTAATCTAATCCATGGGGTCGGGATGGCTTGCTTTCCCTGGCCCTGGGCACTCCAGCATCCTTTTTCCTTCTTCCTCCTCACAGCACAGAAATGCTCTCTGGGTCGCGGCTCTTACACTCAGTTCCTCACACACACTCAACTCTCTTTCTCCTCCATGACTGCCTATGAATTAGTATGGGGAGACTGCTCTCGCTCTGGCCTCGGGCCTGCCCCAGTTGAGCCCCGCCTGACTGTGGGTCCTCTGGGGGCCGGCGGAGGGACCAGAAGAGCTGGGCTGACCACGCTCCCACGCCCCACACTGGCCCACTATGCTTGGGGTTCAGTGCCCCCACCCACGTCCCATGGCTGCTGGCACCTAGGCCCTGGTCATCTGCTCACAACTTGTAAAAGTCAGAGGAAATGTTGACTGGAACCCAGGCCTCTTGGCGTTCAGGCTCTTTCCACAAACCACAATTCGGGAGACTGATTTAGGTGTTGCCTTGACACTCTGAAATGGAATTTATGCACAAGCATAAAAGAAATATATCTGGGCATTTAACAGAGTGTTGGAGACAAGGTCTGACAACGCCGCCAAGCTATGCTTCCATAGGATGAGCTTTTCCAGGGCGGACCTCTGGCAAGGCCACTGGCCTTTGCAGAAGGTAACCAAGTCAATGGAAACAGACGACTTACCAAGAATGGGCTCTTTCGGAAGATGTCCGTTTAACCTTATTTACAACACATGCCATCTTGTTTGGCATTTTCTACATACACAGGGGTAAAGAAGAGAAAGGTTTAGGAAAGCAGGTTTGTTAAATGAGTGGCCATTTCTGCATGGGTTAGAAGCACGACGCAGACATGGGAATGTTTCTTATGTCTCCAACTCAGGCAGGTGGCCATTTGGCCAAGAGAGAGAGATCACCCACCCGCCAGCCATGGGAAGCGGAGCTTAAAACAGTCTAGTAGCGACTGTGCCGCGCTGCGAATTCAGTGGTTAAGCCAGAGTGTAGGCTGCTCTTCGGGTTTTAGGCTCTCCTGTGTAAAAGGAAGCACTGGCTTTAGAAGCAATAGCTTCAGGATTATATAATTTTTCCTTTGAAGGTTATCTATTTGCTTGAATATTTAGTATTGTGTACTGTATACTGTATGATAGTGTTTACAGAAACAACCAAGGGATACACACACTGTTTTCTTAATCGTGCAATCATATACGTAATAATAATTATTATTATTCCAGAACACAGGTTGGTTAAGAGACCACCGTGGATGCGATTCTCAGATATGGCGCCTCCTGTTAATGCTGATGACCTACAAGTGGGCCCTGGCCTTCAGCAAAGGGGGCCGGGGGACGGATCCACTCCCCTGGGTCACAGAAGGAGAACTTTAAGGGTCTCCTTTACCCCGAAGTAGTCCCTCCCACTTGCACTCACTGAAAGTGCCTGGAATTCTAAGATCTAGGACGTCTAAGACCCTGTGGAATTCTCTTTCTCTCCGTCACCTCTGCGCTCTTCTCTGCACTGTCTCTCCCTCCTTCTTCCCGTCCTCCTCCTCCCCGCACCTCTTTCCTTGTGCTTCTCCTTCTCCTCTAGCTCCTTCCTGCTTCTCCTCTTTTCTAATATCTAGCATGTGCAAGGTTCTAGAGATAGAGAGGGATAGAAACGAGTTATGAAATGCCAGATGAGTGGGACATGAAGCAATGTGATGATGGTTCACAGGCAGGAGGCAGCTCCAAGTCCTGGAAGGAACCAGCAAAGCTCTCTGGAGAAGATAAGACTTGGGTTGACTGACAAGCAGAGGAGAAGACCAGCCAGGATAATGTGGGCCAGCACACAGCACCGGCGAAGCTCTGGAGACAGGGATACGTAAGGCACGTCGGCTGAAACAGTGCCTCAGAGGGGAGTCTGTTTCATCAGGACTTGTGGAGAAGCAGGCAGGGTCTGACTGATTGTGGAGGGTGATGGAGGAGATGCTGATTAGCCCAGCATTTCCCAGAGTGCCTTCTGTAAGACACTAGTCCCAAACGCTGTGCTCTAAAAACAGGTCAGTTAACTAAATCGAATTTAAATAAAAAATTTAGGGCGCCTGGGTGGCTCAGTGGGTTAAAGCCACTGCCTTCGGCTCAGGTCATGATCTCAGGGTCCTGGGATTGAGGCCCACATCGGGCTCTCTGCTCAGCAGGGAGCCTGCTTCCTCCTCTCTCCTCTCTCTCTGCCTGCCTCTCTGCCTACTTGTAATCTCTCTCTCTGTGTCAAATGAATAAATAAAATCTTTAAAAAAATTTTTAAAGACTAGATCAGGCATTCATAAGCTTGAGAAATCCTGCCTGATAGTAATGAACACTGGTTTATTAAAAACATCTTTGAAGTCCTACAGAGAAAAAAAAAAAACAACCCTGCTTAATATTTTCCAAATTTATTTGTTCCTGTGAGCAGTTGTAGAATAAGCATTCAGCAAAACACACCTTGTGTGGGCAGGCAGTGGGAGCCAGTGAAGGTTTCAGAGGGAGTGAAGTTCATTGTGGTGAAGGAATAAAAACTCCCCTCTCATCTGAGAGGTGGGTGTGGAGTGTATGCAGATGTGCCAAACACCTGCTACCAAGGTCGATCCCCCTCTGTTTTCCCGGGAAGAGACTGGCTGTGTTGGTGGGTGAAGAAAGGCGAGTTTTCATTCCTCACTACTGAGAGCATTTATTGCCCTTGGCTATTAATGAAAGCTCAGTGCACATGCCAAGAAAAGGTTTTCACTGGCCAGAGGAATACGTACATATACACATATGCACGCACATGTAAACTTTTGCTGATGGACAAGCCTTTTGGATCTCATATCCTCCCTGGTTTTCCTTGCTTAGCTAAAGTCTGAGCATCCTTTAAGGAAAATCTGAAGTCCTACCACTTCTCTGCAGTCTTTTTGGACCAACCTTGGCCTCTGGCTTACCTCCTCCACCCATGATCTCGCTCTCCTCCGTCTTACTATCAGCAACAAATAATCACTTTATGACCCACCACCTGGTTCTTAAACACAATTTCCCTGACCTTACCCCTCTGTCCCTTACTCAGGAGTGCCTGTCCTGTGTTGTACCCCAGGGTGCCTGGTACCTTTGCTGGTGACCAGCACACATGCCATTACTTTCTTCTGCTCTTCAGCCCCCCAGTGGTAGCAGGGCAAGTGAGTGTGCAAGTGACTCATTCTCCTGCTAGCCCCAAAATGAATCACTGTAGTGATTCTGGAATATAGCGGGGCCTCATTATTTATCATGGATGTGTTTCTAAAGGTCGACAAGGGCAATTATGAGGCTAAGCGCTAGGCAGGACAATGAATTAACATAGCAAAACAACTGGGTGATAAACAATGGCCATCTGCTGCAGTTTCTGTTTTCAGACATGATCGAGAGGCCACCATTGGGTGAACGGGGATTAGATTTCCCAGAGCACAGCATGTTAGGAAGAGAACTGCAGTAGGTTGGGGGTCGGGCTGCATGGACAATGGGGTCAAAAGAAAGATTAGGCATCCATAGACCAGTCTTATTGGCCAGATCTCCATAATGCTTTCAGAATCCATCCACTTCTGGCCCCTTCCACCCCGTCTTCACTGCTGCTTCTCACCCAGGACTATCCGCACAACCTCCTCACTGATCTCCTGGCCTCCCTTCTAGCCGCCCTACAGTGGATTCTTCCTGCAGCATCAAGGGCAGTCTTTGTAGAATAGGAATGAGATCATGCCCTTTCTCTGCTACTCCTCCACACCTCGAATCCTTCACGATACACCCAGAGTGAAATCCAAATGCCTTTCCTCATTTACAAGCCCCACCCCTCCTGGCCCCTGCCTTCCTCTCCGGCCTCACTGCCCATCCATCTCCCACGACACCTGAGTGCCACTGGCGTGTGACTTTCTCCAATGTGCCATGCCCTCCTTAGCCCTGTAGGCTCTGTACTAGTCGTCTGTCCTCTGATCTTGACGTGCCTCATTCCTTCTTGTCATTCAGATCTCACTTCCGATGTCAACCTTTCCAAAGACGGGGCTTTTCCAATCATTCAGGCAATATATTCATTCTCCTTCTATCCTGCAGTCCTCCAGCAGACCCCCGGGTCTGTGGTTTCACTTTCCACGCTCTCAGTTCCCCGCCCCCGTCAACCACTGCTCGCAGAGCAGACCTTCTGATGTACTGTCAGAAGGACAACAGTCGCCCAACATGACGTCACCACGCCTCCGTCATTCACTTCCCTTCATCTCATCACACAGGCATTTTATCCTCTTCCTTCATCACAAGAAGGGTGAGCACAGTACAATAGGGTATTTTGAAGAGCGGCCACATTCACAGAAGTTTTATTACAGTATATATCGTTACAATTGTTTTATTTTATTGTTATTGTTGTCAATCTCTTACTGTGCCTAATTTATGAATTAAACTTTATCATAGAGATTAAATATAGGAAAAAGCACAGTGTATATAGAATATATAGGGAGTACTCTCTGTGATTTCAGCATCTTTTGGGGGGTCTTGGAACATCCCCCCCACCCCGCACAAGGGGGGGACAACTGTATTTGAGTTCTTGGTACAAGTACTAGGATGATGGGAATCCCCAAGTGTAAATGTCATGAGAGCACTATGGCCCTGGTCCACCGTGCTTAGAATGACAAATAAATACATGTTGAATGAATAAATGCTAGTTTTCTCATTTATCAGTTGTAGAGGCTAAGTTCTCAAGTCCTCTGTAAAGACAATTTCCTCATCTGTAAAGGGAATGAGAACACCTACATCAAAGGGTTGTCTGAAAAAATGCATTAAAAATAATTTCAAATTATACAGCTTTTGGCAGGTACTAATTAATGATCATTATTGCTCAAGTCAAGTCGGCTTCCATTCTGGTAAGATGGGGATACTTTTTCTTTCTAGGAATTTTTCAAAGCTAGAGAAGATAATCCCATAAAGGTACACATACTTAGAGTTTTAAATGCTGCAAGCCCTTTCTTCCCTGGGACGATTGTGGAGAAAAGAAGCAGTAGCGAGACCCCCTTAAATGTTTGCTTCATTTTTCTTTTTTCTTTTCTTGCAAACTCTTGTGTCAAGGGCTGACTTTTTTTTTTTCAATTCACAATAAATTTATTTTACATAAAAGAAAAAGCTTGCCATTAATGAAAAATTCAGTAAGGGCTGACTTTTAATAGATCGCAATGAGGGAGCTGCTCTGCTACATACGAAAACCCCCAACCCAGAAGTAGGTCGTCTACAAATGGTTTAGTACAATGCTTGTTTGTTTCAAACAAAACCTTAACTTGCTGGGTTTGCAAGACTTCTGGCTAAGCACACAGAGTTTGGGACAGGGACTGGCCCAGAAAGTCACAGCTCACCCGGTAGAAAACCAGGAAGGGCAGGCAGATACCCATAATTTCTGAAATTCTCATTGCATCCACAAAGTACAAATGGCTGGGGGCCTCAGGACCTGCAGGAAGTCATGTCATGCCCTTCCTCACAAGTGTCTTCCAGGCCAGTTCTCTAGACTAGTGCCGTCCAGTAGAAACGGGATGCAAACCACACAGGTCGTTTTTAGTTCTCTGGTAGCCACTCGTGTGAAAGGTGAAAAGAAAAAGGGGAAGTGCATCTTAATAATACAGCTTATGTAATCCAATATGTCCTGAAGGTAATCATTTTAACACATAATCAATATAAAAATTACTGAAAAGGTAGTTTGTATTCTTTCTTTTCCTCATACTACATCTTTGAAAATCCAGAGTTTATTTTATGCTTACTGCATTTCATTTCATTTCTGACCAGCCACATTTCGAGTGCTCCAGGGCCACATGAGACTAGTGCTTGTCTTACTGGACAGTACAGCTCTAGACTACTTTTGAGGTATTTAGGACCTAAAAACATCTTTTGCCACTTGTGGGGGTGAGAAGGGGGGGTCACAGATAATTTTTAAAAATGGGACTCCATTTGTCATCCCACTCAATTGCTTAATGTTGTTCTGCACATGAACAAAGGCCTTGGTCTACTCTTCCATGACTGTGAAGAGCCTAAAGGAAAATTCTTCAGTTTAAATTCCCATCATGGAGAGACTTTCTATCTTCTGAGCTCCATGGAATTTAAAGGCATGTAAAGCTATATTTAAAACTGCATCTGTCTGTCTATCATCTCTGCATTTATCTATCTTCTGGAAATGACAGTTGGGAAGATTACTCATTTAAAATCAAGCCATGTTTCTCTTCTCTAACCCTGGTGTTTCTGGGGAAGATTTATGAGAAGCTGTGTCTCTTCAGGGAGGGACAGTTTGTTCCATGGTTTACAAAGCTAGAGGATTTCAATGATCAAATTGTTGCCATTAAAAACAAAAGAAGTCAGCTTGGAGATGGATTAGGACTAAACATGTCCTCAAAAGAACGGGCTGGAGAGAGCAAGGAAATTATTACAGAATAAAGTTTTCCAAAGATTATTGTTTTCCTTAGACACATCAGTCTATTATACAGTCGTGGACTGCTGGACATGGGTTGGGTGAATTTTATAAGGGAAAGGCATCAAAACCTGGCCATTGATGATCCTCCAAGGGGCAGAACATTCCTCCCGGCATTAGAGTCTAGAGCTAGCTGAGAGCACAGCTGTGCTGCTGGATGAGACTGGAATTTTCTTGTGGGCAGGTTAAACCTTCTGGAAGCCTCCCTCTATGTTGCTTATGAGCAGCCTGTAGACACGTGGGTTGTTGGCTTGATGCTAATTACCTCTAAGGTCCAATTTTGCCAAGAGATGCGGTTTTGATCCATGAGCAAACATATCTGCAACATTAGGCCACCCACAGAGGGTGTGGCATAGGACAACCTGGTGTAGCTGATGGGGCACAGTGGGGACCGTGGGCTACGGGAGCTCTCGTGGAATTACTCCTCATTCAGAGGGAGGCTTACTGTTTACGCGCACGGAAGGTGGCCTCAGTTCTACAGATGCCTTGGCTACCTTTGGAGGACCACATAGCACCCCTAGGTCTATAGATATGGTGGGGTCATTGAGGTGATGGGTTTGGAGACTCTGGTCAGCTTGCTCCTACCACCAAAGGACAAGACCCTCAGTGTCCTTTCTCTCTCTCTACCTCCATGTCTAAGGAACTCCATCTTTCTTAATCAGAACTCCTTTCCTTGCTAGAAAGAGAAAGAAGGGGTACTCTGTCTTGTGCAGCAACAGGGATGATCCCATGGTGGAATTTCCAGTGGGCTCACTTTTATTAGTTGTACCACTAGCAGTGAATGGATGTCTGTTATGATATCTCATTTTCCAGACGCTGTGACATTTACGAATTTGCCATTACACATCACCTTCAGTGAGCAGTAGAGAATATGGAAAAGCTTACTCAAGATTCACTCCCATTTAGAGCTTGTATTCAAGTCAGAGGCCTTGAAAGGTTGGTATGCCTGTGACCATGGTCAAAGCCTGGGCATCAGCTTTTGAGGCCACACTCTTCCATGGGGCAACCCAATCCAGATGTTGGGAGGAAGCTCAAGAAGGCAGAGAGGTGCTGAATGCTAGAGGAGTAAGCATCCCCAGAGCCAACTCGGCTAGCATCGTGGATTCTGAACACAACTGTGGTCTCCAATGGTATTAGCCAAAAGGAAAAAATGGAAAAGCGTGGAGACGTTAAACAAGTATCATAAGAAATGAATTTGTAGAGTGAGACTAATAAAGTCAGAGAGTTGTTTTTTCTCCTCAAAGCTATTAATAAATGGCCGTGACAAAAAGTATGAATGTAGTTGTAATGAAATTCTAATGTTTTAATAATCCTTATTAAACCTCATTTTACTGAAAGGTGCTCCTAGAAGACATTATGAACTCTCTCCTCATTCAAAGGCAGAGGGTTTACTGAGACATCTTTGCCCTCTAGGAAGATGCAAATGCTGGTGGCTACCTCATAGAAGTTTACGAACAGCTGTCACCACCTGGGGGTTGCAGAGAGTGACAATTCCTAGGACAAGAAGGCAAAGGGAGCCACGTCCTCAGGGCTACGAGAGAGGGGAAGGAAAAAAAAAAAGAGCTGCGGTCTCTTTCCTAAAATCACAGGTTATTCAGGAAGGAAAGTCAGTATTGACTTTAAGCTCAAAGGGTGCTGAACTTCCTGGCAGTAGCTGTGAGCACAACGGAAGGAGGGGCCAGACAATGAGCTGGGACTGGGGGAGCCTCTTGGAGAAAGTGGGGCTGCAGCTCAGTGCTGAGCACACAGAAGAGGGAGCAGACAGAAGGTAGAGAAGCCAGAGCCAGGAGAAGGGTGAGATTGCTTTCTCCTTCCTCTCTCCAAGGTCAATGTGGGCCTCCTCTTTCTGTTCCTCTCCTACCTGGGCCTTCACACATGCTGTTCCTCCCAACCAGAAGGGCTCATCCCTTCCTTCACGGGGAGAGCTCAGTCAGATGGTCTCTGCTTTTGCTAAGTCTTCCTTGAGCCCTTAGTCTGGGTTACAGCTCCTCGCTCTACGCTCCCACGGAATCCCACACGCCCCCCTTCCATACCACAAATCACATCGAATACGACTCAGGGCTTTCCTGACTACTCCGAGGTGCACCCCACAAGGGCAGGGACCCCGCTTCATTCACGCTAAATCCCTGCTACGCAGCTTGATGCCGGCTATAGAGAAGGAGCTCAAGACCCGACGGGGGAATGAGCGGGCGCGCTCTGTCCTACGCATGATGTTGGGGGCCAAGCGGAGGCAGGGAGACGTAGAATCAGACAGGGCAAAGAACGTGAAGTATTTTGGGAGCACAGCACACTGCAGGAGAGCGGGTCAGTGTGGGGGGCATCACTGGTTATTACCTTGGGAAGAATATAAATGGACAGGTGTTGGGAGGTGGGAGAGGTAGGAGGACAAACAGGGAGGTGGTTAGGTGACAGGCATTTGCTCTGCTTTTTGAAACTGGGGTTTGTTCTACCTTCTTTTCGAGAGACCAAGCCCATTCACAATCCCCATCCTCTGCTCCCAGCCCCGGGCAAGGACGGAAGGGCAGTCAGGCAGCGTAGGGCTGGGGGGTGGGGGTGGGGGCAGGGGGCTCGTCTCGCCACTTCCACTAATTCCCTGTGTGGCCCTGAACAGAGCAAGGAGCTTATCATCCAAGCTTCATCTTCCCCAGATGCGAAAAGGAGAGAAAGTAAGGTGGTGTTAGGGAGGGAATAAGAAGATGTGTTTGGGAGTGCTGATGTCCACAGGAGGCTGGCTCCTCTCCACACTGTGAATTCTGGAAGCCTATCTCCTGGGTCAGCTTTTGCCATCTACGATTCAACCCACACTTCTGGCCAGAAGAGAACTCCCCACCAGCTGGGGTTAGGAGGATCCTCAACGGAGGTCTATCTCAGAGTCGCAGACTGTCCCTGGAGATGATCTTTCCCAATGTCCTCAGCTGGAGGGACAGGCTGGTGGCAGTCGGGCGACTAGACCTAAACATCGTGTTTGAACAAAGTAGCGAACTTCTTAAAATGTTCTGTGCTTGGGTGCAGTTCTGACTCTAGAACCAACCCTTGCCTTGCTCAATCCCGATTCTTTTGGGAAGGAAAAAAATGAGGTCAGGGAATTCGAACAGAGGTGTCTTTATCAGCCAGCCCTGTCTTGTTCGGCCTCTAGTATTTATTTCTCTGTTTGCTCTTTGCAACTTGATACCAGGACTTGACCTTCTGTTGCGGCAGCTGTTTGGGGGATGAGGCAATTCAAACGTGAAAGTCCTAAGAGAAGTTGTAAAACGATGCTGCTGATGACGACGACGATGGGTGTGTGAGTGTGTATGTGTGCGGAGCAAGGGGGGTTGAACTGTGGGGGGTGGGGGGACTGGAAGAGAGAGGCAGAGGGAGAGCCCTGAACCACACCAGCTGCCTGCACCTCCATTTATTTAGAGAGACCTCCGACTGTGGGGAAGGAAGCTGGTACAAAAACCCAAAACCAAACAAAAAGCCAACGAAAAAACTCAGGATGGTATATTTTGCAGCATCAACTCTGGGTTTGACTTCTCTCTGAAAACAGTCAGCTTTGCAGGTTTTGGGTACAGTTTGGTTTTCCCTGAGGACATAGGGTGTCTTGAACTTTTTCTTTTTTAAATTCAGGAAAGCAAGCCAAGAATTCTAAGTACTCATGTCCCTCTCCAATGAGACAGTGAAGGAAAGATTTCCAAGGGTGAGAACTGAATAAATACTACTGAGAATTCAAATATCCAAGGAAGGTACCCTGCCAAAATAAATCACACCCTCTAGGAACATTTCCTATAATTTGCTTTTCTTTTCTCTTTCTTAGATGATCTACTCTCACAAAAGGCTAAAAAGGTCAGGAGTCAGTGGCCAGCAAGTTGGACTTTCTCTCCAGATTTGCTGGGCACTTCCAGGCTGGTGTTAGACACGGATAGAAATTTTGAAGGTCCTCAGTGTAAAAAGCCAATATAAAATCACTATTTATTGGGCAAGAAAAGATTGACCTTCACAAAAAGACTTCAATTTGTAGATTACTTGGTTCTCTTATGTCAATGCTAATTTAAACATAAGAGACTAATTCGGAGAAATTTTTATTCTTGCTGAGATGTAACTAACTTCTCTGAAATCGACAGCAATTTTCTGGGGGAAGGAAGGGAAGAAGATGAACTCCCATCTACTTGAATTATTTACATTTGTCATTTTATGGAATCCCAACAACACCTCAAGAAGTAGGGATTATTAGATCACTTTTGTGCATGAGGAAAGTGATGCTCGGTGAGGCTGAGAAACTTAGCTGAGGTCACAAGGTAGCACTGGGATTTAACTTGGGCCTTCTGCTGCCAAAACCATTGATCTCTTTCCTACACAATGCTGCTGCCAGTTTCAGATAGAGCCATATCTGTTTTTTCCTTCCCTGTGTCACCATCTAGATTCAAGCCTCCTGGTCCACGCATGGGTCAGTGCAACAGCCTTTTTACTAAGGTTCCCAACACATTAGACTTGTTGTTCCTGAGCTTTGGTTGAATTACTGTCATCTGGCTGCTCTCTTAGACAAGACATCTGTGGCTCAATTGTACATATACATTAAAAACGCTATTAATATCTAATCAAACTTGTATTAGATAAATTTTTATCTTTATTTTATTTAAAATATTTTAATTTTATTTTGCTAAAAATAAATTATTTTTATTTTATAATATTTTAATATTTCTTAAAATACAATGTACTTTGGGACCATAACATTTATCCCAGTTGAAGAGTAGCTTGCAATGGTTATAGAATTAGGTGCACACTTTTTAGTCTGACCATCAAGGTGGTGAAATCTCATTCATATGCACCTTGCAGCCTTGGGAGTGGGGAGGGGGGAGGGGACCGCGTACTCCCTCCTCTCCAGCTTGGAATGTGTTCTCACTGTTCTTGGCCACAGGCAATGAATGGACAGCATCGCGGTTCTGGACACCTGCTACCTCAGCCCTTCCTCACCCTGGCTGCTTGACTAAGTCCCAACTCGCCTCCACCGCCCAGGGCAAGTCCTACCTGTCCCCGGGAGTCCTCCTGTCCCCTCAGACTGCCAGTGATGGCCTTTCTCTGCTGCTCTCAGTGCCTTCAGTTCTCTCTCCCCAGGGAGTGACCTTGACGGCCATCTGTTCTGTCTCCTGAACCCGTCTGTCCATTTTCTGATGTCACGACCACGTCTCATGCTTGTCTGCCTTTTCCACAGAGCCCTTCATGGCGGGAAGCCTGCTTCTCCCTCTCCCCCTCCCCCTGCTTGTGTTCCCTCTCTCGCTGTGTCTCTCTCTGTCAAATAAAAAAGTAAAATCTTAAAAAAAAAAAAAGAAAAAAGATAAGGGCAAAACCTCTATTAACTAAGCAAACACATTTTTAGTGAGAGCGAGATATGGTGAAAAGAATGTCACAGAGGATGACCACAGCGGGAGAACCCACTGGACTGAGCAGCGTTTTCCAAAGTGTATCGAAAGCAGTGCTTGGGAGGAAATTGTTTTCTGTTTTCAAATGATGGGGGCCACCGTGAACCCACACGGTTTCAACTCCAGTGCCCCCAGCAGCTACCACTTCAGCTCTCCCCTCCCATTTTCCATGAAGCGTCCCTCCTGACCCCATCATTCCTCTGAACCTAGGTCACCAAGGTCGCCATAACCTTCTTAGTGCTAATCTAATTAGAGGGCTGGTGCCAGCTTGCATCTAAATTTCTTGTTGCCTGACTCTGTGGACTTCATGCTCCTCAGTGATGTCTCTTCCTTTCAGTTTCCATGACCCCAGGCTCTCCTGTTGCACCTTTTCTTTCTCTGGCTGGTCTTTCTTAGTTTCTTTCTTGTCCCCGTTTTCTTCCCCCCCCACGACTTGAAGGACATGACCCTCGGGGTTCACTGCTTAACCTATTTCTCTTCTCTGTCTACACAGACTCCCTGGTTCCTGTCTCCCCTCGCCAAGCTCTCTTCTCGCTGCCCTCATCCCGGTGGCATCACTGCCAGCTCGCACCAAACTCTGGAGGTCCTTCTTGACACTTCCTTCTCTCTCATCCTCCTCCACACTCACTCACCAAACCCAGTCATTGTGTTTCCTCAGCACCTCTGGAATCCAGACTCTTCCCCCTTGCCTGCTACTGCTTCGGCTCACCCCCTCTCGCTGCCACCACCTCTGTGCAGTAGCCAGTGGGACGGCTCTAAAACACAAATCTGATCCCACCCCTGCTTCAAACACTTGCTGTCATTCTCCACTGTCCTTGGAGTGGGCTCCGGGGACCAACACCCTGCGTGGCCTCCTCTCACTGCCTCATATTCTGTCCTCCAATGCACCCCGCTCCTTGTGTCTCCTGGAAGGAGCCGGAAGCCCACCCTGGGGTCCTTGCTCAAGCTTCTTTCTCTCTAGGATCTCCTCCCTTCTCAAGTCTCCTTCTGCCTTCAGCTTAAATGTCACTCCTAGAAGCTGGTTTTTACTCCAGTCTGGTGACATGCCCTTTCTGGGCATATGCCTCACACCTCCCATGCTCTGCTCTCACACACAGCCTTCCATGCGGGCAATGTTTGGAGACGTGACTGTCCCTGCTCTTCCAGGGCAAGCACGCTGCTTATTAGTCAGTCAACAGCCAGCACAAAACCCGCGCTCATCTCACAGAAGACGCTCAACAAGTATCTGTTGAATGCACAAAGGACTTGAGGAACCCCTAGTATCCGACAGTCCTGGATTCAAGTCCCCACTCTGCCCCTTACTGTTCGGAGTTGGCTGGACACTTGGGTAGTCGGAGCCAGGGTCCCCAGCAAGAAAACAGGGAGCCGGGATGCGAAGACGGAACCGCACTGGCATCCTGTTTTACAGCTCAGACAAGCCCACAAGAGCTTCCTGTCTGGCAGCCTCTGCAGAAGTGAGTTTTGCAAGACATCCTGAGACAATTAACCTAGCTCACTATCACAGGTGGAGGCATTTCATCTCCACGTGTCAGCCCCAAAAGACCATCAACATGTGAGCAAGAGCCCAATAGGTAGACAGGTGCACGATCAAAGCCCTGATCGGCACACTGTAGCAGCCAATCCACAGGGGACCCCTCACCCCCACTCAGCTTGCTCAAGATAGTTCTGTAAAAGAGCTTATAAAAACCCCTAGATGAGAACACCCGAAAGGAACCCTCTCGGGTCCCCTCCCTCTCCAGGAGCACTGTCCTGTCGCTCGATACACTCTGCCTTCCTGCCCACCACTCTTGGTCTGGTCACCTCTTCATTCTTTGAAGCGGCGTGACCAAGAACCGTGGTCACTCAGGGACTAAATCGTGTAAACTTACCAGCAGTGTGCCCTCGGCAAAGTTAATAACCTGCCTTAAGAGTCACTGCTCTGTAAATAGAGATCATTGTCATTCCCCAAATGACTGTGAATGGGTTTGTGCTTCCAGAATCATCTGCGGTCAATTCAATGCTTGACGCTCTCTTCTCCTCCAGGTCCTACACTCAATTCCGGGAAGACAAAATTCAGTCCTATTCTAATTGGTGTCCCTAGTGCCCGGCCCTGTGATGGGTTCTTAGTGGGAGCTTAATAGACATTTGATCAAAGAATGCCGAGGGAAGGCAGCCAAGTTAAAGAGGGAAGAAGAAAGAGGTAATACAGGGAATGTGGACAGTGGGGAAAAGAGAGAAAGACAGGCACAGCACAGACACGTTCTCTGAGTTGCTGACGTTACAAGAGGCTCATCTGCTTTCGAAGGACTGGGCTGAGCACACTCTGCCCCCTGAGATAACCTGCCTGGGCTCACTCTGGCCTTGGCCCCAGTAGGGAGGCTCGGTCCCCATGTGACCGGCCTCACTCCCTTATTGGAAACAGCTGCACAGACAGCAGCCAGGGGCTGGGGCTCCGGGAGAGGATTTCACAACCTCTGGGGCTGCACTTCAGATAAGTTTCAAACATTGTTTATGTACATTTACAAAGTGTGTGTTTCCCCGGGTCTCTTCCGATGGCAAGGAGGCCCAGCCTTGCCAAACAGGCTCAGAGTGTGCCTGAGTTTTTTGTTCTTGCAGATAGTAATGGAATGTACCGGCCTCCCGCTGTCAAGATCTGGGAGAGACAGAAGAGCTGAAAACAAAGAAGACAGCCAGTTCTAGTGGGTCCCTCCCAGAGCACGTGAAGGGGGATGGCCCCAGCGGAGGTAAAAACAACTGGGGAGGGGTTAGACTGGTCAATATATCGATTGAATTCCATCTAGAAAAAACCATACGAGGCAGAGTTATAGTTCCTCTTTTCCATCCTTCTCCCCTATGAAGCAACAGTAAGATAGCGGCCCAAATCAATGTTAATCCTCCCGGTAGGAAAGGGCCCGGTGAAAGCGGGTGAAAAGAGCCATCATCCATTTCCCTTATACCTGTGAGATACAGGTGCAGGGCTCAGAAGGAGCGTGGAGAGTTGCCTTCAAATTGATGGAGAAGGAAAGAGAAGATGCTGTCTCAGATGAAAATTAGGGAATTGGACCAGATCACCGATTCTTAACCCTGGTTGCCGTTAGAACACCTGGGGAGCTTCTAAAATCCCAGTGTCCAGATCTCATCCCAGATCAATGAAATAGAACCTTTGGGGTGGGATCCCGGGTCAGTGATTTTTTTTTTTTTTAAGATTTATTTATTTACTTTACGGAGAAGGAGTGAGTGTGTGTGCGGAGAGGGACAGAGGGAGAGAGTGAATGAGAATCTTCAGCAAACTCCCCACTGAGCATGGAGCCTGATGTGGGGCCCGATCCCACCAGCCTGAGATCATGTCCTGAGCCAAAATCAGGAGTTGTACGCTCAGTCGACTGAGTCATCCAGGCCCCCTTCCAACCTCCCTGCAGCATGTCAGTGTTTTAAAGCTCCCCAGATGATCACAATGTGCAGCCAGGTTGAAAACCACTGGATTCCATGAACCCTGATCTCTGAAGTTCCCTTATATCCCTGTGTTTAAAATTAGGGGTTTCTTTCTAAATCAGGCTATTTTGGGAGGCTTTTTCCTGGTCTTTGCAAGTCTGAAGCCTCAGAATGTCACATTGAGATAACGTGTTTTAGAAAAAGCATAGCACAGCTATATACTGGAGCTGGGGGGATGGTTTCAGCAAAGGGTATCATATACTTAGTAAACTCTTTACATTTTAGGCTCAGATGTGCTGCTGGTTTGCTACTTAAGTGGTTTCTTCTGGCACTTTCTCTTGTATATTGGCCCAGGGCTTTCCTGGTGGGTACCAAGGTACAACAGGACTGTGAGCCCACCCCAGGAAGAAAAAGGAAGGAGTGGCAGACTGGAAGCTCACGTCTCCTGCTGTGGTCCCATTCATGCTCTCCCTGACCTGGGGCTTGGACGGCTCTGAGGCGGTGGGCGCCTGTCCCAGGGAAGGGCGTGGCTCTGGGCTCGGGCCTCCGCAGCCCTCAGCTCTGTGGTGGAGGCTGGAGGCTCTCAGCCCGTTGGGCAGGCAGCCTCAAAGGCTCTGTTGGTGGGCCGCTGTCTGCCTCTGCAGGGCTGGGGTGGGTTAACTGTGGGGAGGATGGGGCAGACAGGAACGGAGAAGGAAGAACTGCCAGGTTTCTGTGAGGTCAACATGTGTTTGAAACAATTTCAGAATGCAACGGAGAATGTAATTAGGTGATTTTTGTTTTTGTTTTTGTTTTAAAGGAAAAATTCAGAACCTGTGACTCTTGTTCACGAGCACATGCCTGGATGTAGTCATTTTGAGTTTATGGAAAATGTGGTCAGCCCCATAAATCACAGCTGAGGAATTCGTACAGAGTCATCACCGTGTAAGTGATGCAGCTCTGTAGTGAGTCTCCTGAAGTTATGCAAAACAAAAAAGAATAAGCATGTAGACAAAGCTACAGGATCACCCTTGCGCCCCTGGAACTCTTTCCCGAGTTGCCACAAGGCAGCTTTGGACCCTTCCTACCTATTCTGTGACCTTTCTCGTGTAACTCCATGCATCATACATCCAGATGTCTAGGACCATAGTCATGATTACAAGGACACAATTCTTGGCATCTGTTTCTCCCATGCGCCTTAAAATTTTATCCGGATTTCTATAAAGAAAGCCCATTTAAAAGTGGGTGGGACAATAATCCATTTGGGACAGTGCTGAGAATATGGTCAATTGTATCCTAATCCTTCCACCTTCCATACTTCAAATCTATTCCTTTGTGTGATCACAGAATGAAAACTCAAGTCGGTGTTATGTTTCTCAAAAGCGTAGAGCACATCTTCAATGTTAACACAAACATTCATTCAAAATTCACAAATAGGAGGTTCAGTCTAGGTGTGATTCATTAGAGGACATTCCATTGTTGTTGGATTTATCCCTTTGGCCTTCTCATGCCAAACGCTGTTGGTTCTTGTATCTTATCCATGACTGACTCAGCTTATGGATTTATTTCTGCCAAACTGGTCAGTGGGGGATGGAATGTTAACACATCTTAGCGGAGATGTTCCTTGTTCCAATTTTAGTATATGTGCTGTTGAAGCGAGCACCGTGGAACTCAAGGGCTCTGAAGAAAATGGGCTTGTACACTTGACCAGCATATTCTGTCACAAAAAGCAGTACTGCTGAACCTGAGTTTAGGTATCTTATTGTTTTCTTTCTTCATCTGTTAGATGAGTTTCGTGCGCACTGAAAAAACTTCTTAATTTCCCACAGAAACCAGATGTATAAGGCCAAACACCACCCCAAGTTTACCAAGTTTATGGCCTGGGCTCATTTCTGTTAGCTGTAGACTTCGTACTTTAAAATTTGCTATCTCAGTGTGTTCTTACGGCCTTTCACAGACAAACCACGAATTCCATAGGACACAAGAGCCACGTCAGGTCTGCATTTATATGATCTGGTTTCTTTCACCTCATACTTGCCTGCTGTCCCTGCCACAACCTGGAGGCAGGAAGAGCTAATTACACAAGCTATGAAACTTCAGACCAAATCTCCTCAGCCACAAGCCACCCACTGTCACCAGGTGCATAGGAAGAGGGGCCTGTGGTAGGCTGTGCTCTTGCGTTTTATGAGTTGTCCCATGTCGAAGAGTGAGCGGGGTAAATAAGCGCGTACGCCTCATAGACATCAACTGCAATATGCTTTGAATTTATGCACCAGCCCTTCACAGATGGTACAAAAGTGTGAAGTAAATAATCACAATTATATTTGCCATTGATTGAGCAGACCGTGTGTTCACCACTGGACCAAATTCTTTACAAACATTACCTTCTCCAACCAACCGGAGTATTATCTACTTTATAAAGCTGAAGTTCAGAGAGGTTAAGTAACTTGCCTGGAGTTTTCCCACCAAGAAGGAAGTTCTTTACCTGATTAGAAGGGAGTTCCAAAGCAAATACCTTTATTTTGCTTTTGGGTTAATGTGTCTGACTCCCAGAGAAGTGGATGGAAGATGTAGTTTGCTGATAGTTGAGGGAGAATTTGGTCCCAAGCTTTGTTTTATAAAATTTAGGGACAAGAGATGAGCTCTTACAAGAAGACAGAGCAACAGTGTGAGTTCGGCAGAACTGGAGTTGTTTCTGGCCTTTTTGCTGTGTGAACAGAACAAGTTACTCAGCTTCACATGTCCTCCGTTTTCTCATTGACAGAATGAAGATGGGCCAGATGGTTTCTAAGGGTCTCTTCTGGCTCTTTCCTTTCTGCCTCCCCTTAGAGACAGTCCACACTTGGCCCTTACTGTTTTGGGGCAAATCCTCACCAGGGAAGAAGGCCCTCCTGAGGTCTTGGACCAGTTGAGCCCAATACCTGCTGGAAGATGGTGGGAGTTTTCTGTGGCCCCCATTTCCTTGCCCCATCTTATGGCTCTGGCATCTTGTTGGTCACTGCTCTGGGCAGCAGCAGGCCTCTTTCCTGGCACAGCCTAGGCGAGAGCCAGCCTTGGCTCCTCCACTCACTGTATCTATCAATTAAGAAGCTCAAGTCCTAGGAAGTTTAACTCGACTTATTTCTGTCAAAATCCTTTCCAGAAAGAGCAACACTCAAGGTCTTATGGAAACCAGAATTTTGAAAATTAGTATCTGATTTCTCACAACACAAAATAACAGCTGGACACATCTGGAGTTATTCTAGTTCAATGGAGTCAGAAGGAGAGAGAAAAACAATGTGTGTGTGACACCATTAATGAATCCTACCGTGTCTCCTGGCTGTGGACGCATCACAGACACACGATCGTATCCTTTCCTTAGTAGGACCCACAAGGCATCCAGTTTTCCCTGAAAAAGGCAAAAACAAAAACAAATGCACCCAGGTTACACATGAAATCAGAGCAGTGGCCAGGACAGACCTGTAGAACTTTCCATGCTTCTGCAGTCATGTGAACAACACACCACCGGCCATGTGGTTTTAACAGGCTAAGTGACTCTCCAGGCCCTAAGTTCAGGGACCTGCAGGAATGTAGGAGAAGAGACCCATAACATAAGGCTGGTGCTCATAAGGGTACACTTGAGACTTGGGGGCAACCCCAAATTCACAAACACAGAGCTCATTCCGGCTCTCGGCTTTTGCTTTTACCACACTTCTGGGCATATCCTCACACCACAGGTGTATCTTTCCAACGTCCACTGAAGTTTTTCCTTCCCACTTAATGCCCAAAGTTCACAAATGAAACAATGGTGACAAATTCAGGAAAATTACTAAACAGAAATGTCAGTGGAGCAAGACCAGTGAAAGGCCCCTGGAATGCAGATCCCTGGCTGGCCCCTAGGCTCACTCAGCACCTGTGACTTGCTCAGGAATCCCAGGCTCAAGGGACTGATGACCAAACATCCCAGATTGCCCCAAACCACAACCCCTTTGGAGCTGTAGGTAATGGGTTGAATCTGAGACGAGTGGGTCTGTGAGCGCTGAAGTTTTCAGTGTGTGATGAAGGGAGCCTACTGCCTCTGGCCTTCTTGTTCCCCAGCCATGCTGAATGAGGCTGATTCCCCCTGCTGCAGATACTAAAAGGAAACAATGGCATTTAGCTTTTCTCTATTAACCCTTAATATGTTATCTTCCAGGGCAGAAAGGACTTTGCAAATGTGACTAAGCGAAGGATCTCGAGATGGGGAAGTTATCCTGGATTATGCAGGTGGACCCAATGCAACCATGTGGATCCGTAATAGAGCAGAAGGGACAGGGTCAGAGAAGCTGTGGCAATGGATGGAGAGTCAGAGTGGTATCTGTGAGAAAGGTTCAACTCACGATTGCTTTGGAGAGGGAAGGGGGCCAGAAACCAGTGAGTGTGGGCAACCTCTAGACTCTAGAAAAGACTAGGAGATGGATCCTCTCCTGGAGCCTCCAAAAGAGATACAGCCCTGGCTTGATTTTAGCCCAGTGAGACCTATTTTGGGCTTCTGACCTCCAGAACTGTAAAATGACACATTTGTTAGTGGTAGCTTATTAGAGCAGCAATAGGAAACTAAAATGGCCCTTATTAATGCCTGACATGTTCTATGTTTATTTGCTTATTGTCTGTCTCTGCCAACCGGAATGTCAACTCCAGAAAAGCAGAGGGGTCACTAGGTTTGTAAACTGCTGTCTTTCCAGCTCTAGGGGAGCGTCGGGAGCGCAGTAAATATTAGTTGGATGAACAAATGAATTTAGTGCTTCTAATTGCTGGGCTAGGTGCTTTCCCAAGGGTCTTCTGGCAAAGTCCGAAAGGATTATGGAGAAGAAACGGAAGGTCAGACTAACAAATAATTTGCCTAGTCATAGAGCTTGTAAATTGGAGAGGTGCGACTGGACCTCATGGCTGCATCATTCTAAAGCTCGCATACTCTCTGCTATACCAACTGTAGATTCTTCCTTGGGTGCATCTTCTGGCTGGAGTACTTCAACTTAGATCCTTTAGAATAGGGTTTCTAACCCCTTGGTTGCAACTCTTCAAGCCCTCATGAAACAATTTTGTGTATTAGGACCAAAATGTTTAAGAAATAAAATAGAAGAGGAAAGAATATACTTGAGTCACCTGCCCACGGCGAAGATAACTATCATTCTGTGACAAATTCATATCATTTAAATGTGTCTGGGCATGGGTACAGTGGGTGTTTGCGTGCACACACAACATACACATAGGTATCTACTGGGCCAAACTGTACTTCCTCCTGGGGTCTTAGTGAGCCGTGTTTGAAGGCCATCAGCTGGAAGAGGTCTCTACAGGATGATGCCGAGAGGCTGGGGAAGTCCAGAGCCCTTCAAGTTGCTTGGCACAAAGTTTTTGTAGCGGAAGCACCAATTTTAAGAATATTATCCTGAAGACTTCATGCTCTGACCTTGTTTTCTGGTGGGTTATATTTAAATACAAAAAAGTCTGCTCTTGAACCTATATCAACTCTTGCTCAAGTTCCTGTGGGTTAAACTTTGTCTTGTTAAGTGTCAAGTTTCTCATCTCTTTTGGCAAAGTATTTACAAAAGCCTCTAAAAATATTTTAAAAGCTGGATGGGACTACTGCTGTGTTCAGCATGGTTTTTTGCATTAAACCATTTCAATCATCAGTTAAATGTTTTCCTTTAAGGTTCCTTGGGATAGGCATTTATATTTCAGGATGAAACCAGGTGGGTTTCCTGGACGGATGCCTCTTTTCTTTCCCTATTTTGGGGGACGCCCAGTATTTGTCCTTGCAAATCAGCCCACCCACAGTGTTCTGTGTGCTAATTACTCAACTGCTTCACAATGAGAAGCAATGCGATGGGGCTGGAAGATTATTTGCAGAAATTTAAAGCTGAAGCTACCCGCAGAGCAAAAGAGCAGAGACCCCCTAGATGTGAGTCACACCACAAGAATCGGTAGTAAGTCAGGTTTTCTGGTGGCAGCGGGTCTTAGTGTGATACTTAAGCACAAAGGGATGATTCCGACAGCCTGAATTTGTATTCTGGGTCTGCCCTTCCTAGGTCTGTGGCCTCAGGCAAGCTGGTTCGGTTCCCTAAGTCTCACCTTTCTCATCTTTAAAATGGACCACAATGATACTGTCTACCCTATAGACTCGTCATAAGGCCTACAATTAGATACTGGAGTTAGATACTTGTCTCCTAGAAAGTATTTATTAAATGTTATCTATGATCATGGGAAAGTCGTTAAGATGATCATCTGGGAAGATCTGCAGAAAGACGGAAAAGAACATAATACAGAGTGTAAGAATCCGATAATGTGAATTTTACCAGTCTTCTACTCTGTGCTTCTCCAACCCCTTCCCCCTTTGCTCGGGCCACATTCTCATCGCCCTTCGGCCTGCTGTGGTCTGGCCTCTCTGGCAGTGTTTGGCGGCCACAACGCTCCACCAGAGCTGCACCTGCTCAGGCCGCCCACGGGTCCCAAGTGCCAAATGCCTTGGCCACAGCTGGGCCTCATTTTACTCGACTCTGAGATCTGATGCCCTGGGCCTCTCCCTTCTGCACACTCTCTCTTGGCCTCAGTGCCTCCGGCCCGTCTGCTCGTTCCTACCTCTCGGCTTGGTCCTTTTCAGCCTTTATCTGGTGCTCCCGTCAGCCCTCCTCCAGCCTCTCCCTCAGGCTGAATGCTCCCCTTGGTGGGGGCTCTCACCAAGTCTCTGGGGTCAGCCTCCATCTGTCTGCTCATGGTTCACAAATTCTACCTTTAGCTTAGTCCTCCCTTGAACTCCGGATCCAATTGCCTACCAAATCTTCATTGTAACGCAGATGTAGCACGGGTATTGAAAACTGAGCTATCTTTCCCCAGCCCGCTCCCCCTTTTGCATACCCTGCTTAGTTCCTGGCACCTTTGACATCTCCCTGGGTAAGCCGGACAGCAGACAATCATTGTCACGTCCTCTCCCTTGGCCAGCTCCTCCTAGTCAACTTCAACCATGTCTTGTGGACATTCTCTGTGTCCCAGCTCTCCTGTCACTGCTTCCTGTCCACCCTGCCCCACTCTCTCCATGGCTACTGCCTTGGCCTAGGCCCTCAGCACCTGTCACTCATCCTGTGAACAGATTCCCGATTGGCCTTTTACCTCCAGGCTCTCAGGCCTCTCTCCTGTTTGATTAATGACGGATTTCACTGCTCTCTCAAATGGATGCTTTGCCGTTAATAAAACAAGCCAAGAAACATTTTACTAGCAGTATGAATTTAGCCAAGTTATCTAACCTCTCTGTGTTTTAGTTTTCCCCTCTCTACAAATGGGAGTAGTGGGAATTTCTACTTCTGAAGGTTGATGTGAGAAATAAAGGAGCCAGTGCATAAAAAGTCTCTGGAATTGGGCCTGACTCCCCACCCAGGGGAGAGCTTCATCCGGGTGAGCTGCTGTCCTTTGGCTCTTCTGGCCAAGGAGAGACTGGTTAGTTAGTCCTAGTCGTACACTCCGGGTTCTGGGTTCTAGCGGTCCCACAGATGAGCCCAAAGTCCCATCTCTGGGGCATAGGAAACAATCTGGGTAATTGACATTTCCAACACCTCGTTCTGCACCCATGGCATGGAACTTTCCTTGTAAGAGCTGGAGTGAATTTAGGAATAAGTGTGTTTATAACCAAGAAGAGGATAAAGGAATTACTCTCTGAGGTCAAGGAGAAGTCTGTAACAAAGGCTATTGGAACCTTTCTTTTTCTGAATGTGGGCAGAAGCCTATCATTTCAAGACAGCAATTCATGAGGTTATTAATAACAGCCCTTTGGGGCATGAGAAGCCTCAGGAGGTTTTTCCAACCAGTCCCTGGGCTTTACCCAAAGTCTGGGGAGGAAGGGGCCTTTGAGTTGACTCCACTGTTTATCTCAGATTTGAGTGTCCATCCTGCACAGGCCTGTCCATAGGATGCATTTCAAGACACTGGTCCCGCCCCTGGAGAAACGCCAAACTGCTGCTGGGAAGCTGAAACAGAGATTTCCCATTACCCTCAGGACCCTCTGTCAGAATATATGACCTGACATTTAAGTATAACTTCCTCTCATAGGAAGTTGACATATTTTGACTACGAAACGAGAAATTTACCAATTTCAGGCTCCCAAACTATACCTCAGGTTCGGACAACCTTTGAGTCCACAAAGGCAGGCAAACTGGGAGCTCTATGTCAACTGTAGTTTTTGTTTCTTCCTAAACAATAAGACAGGGCTGGGGATGTTTATGCAGCCATCATTCAAAGCATCCTGGTGCCTGAGCTTTGTGGCTGAGCTTCCTTTTCTCTCCTTTTTAAAATTTTGGCCAGGCAACAGCTGTGTCTTCTCTTCTGGTTTGTCTGCCTTCGCTGCTGGGAAGTTAGTCAGAGGTTGAGAATCTTGAGGGTAGTTCAACGATAGGGCTGTTATGGACTAACACCGGAATTTTTACACCTTAAAATATATGGTAAATACTGTGACCCATGCTTCTCTTCAAATGAAATAAATGAATGAATAATGTTGGAAACACACACACTCTCTCTCTCTCTCTCACACACACACATGCGCACTAGCACACTCACACACAAGATACTTTTTGCTTTGCTCCTTTCGAGTTTTGGTCATTGTTTAAAAAAAAAAGCGTGGAGCTATTATAAAAATTAGCCAGAGAGGGAGAAAAAAAGTCTGTTCAACATCAGCAGCCCACCTGACAACACTTCAGGCTTTGGTGTGTCTCTCTGAGATACATACAGCTCCATCCAGCGCTGTTTCATGGCTAAATACTGCTTGATTAATGCTCAAGGTGCTTTAGGCCAGCGATGAAGGCTGGCCTGACAGAAAATGAACAGAACAGAAGACCACCCCCTCCCAGGCCCCGCAAGTAGTATGGGCTGACTCCCCTTCACCGTCTGGCTCTCGCAAAGCACAGCCGGTCTGCCTGGCCATCCAGGGTCTGGCTTTTTTCCTTCAGTTGTCATTTCTGTCATTTCCAGTCATGTGGAGGAGCTACTGGAAAGGGAGAAAATGGTTTCTCAAAGGCTGCAAGCCTTCCAGCAAACCTGAAAACAGTGCTGGTTTTAATCTCTCTGGAGGCCATCTATCTGGGCATTACTTAACTTGTCTGAAATGGTCAGTCCCAATTTAATGAGAAGCATGGGGTGCTGTCAGTCCAGGGGGTAAAAACTGAGCAAAGGCAAATTAAGGCCAAATATTGGAAAATCTCCTGGTCATGAGCCTGGAATGAGGAGAGGGTAAAGTGTGGCTGCTGTGGTCAGTGCCCTAAATTAGACTGGGGAATGGTGGAGAGAAGCCCATTGGGCACTTCTTCTTGTGATGAGTCCCCACTGGGTTTGCTTAGCACAGGCACTCACCTGCTTCTTGGCATCTCATATCTATTTCATAAAATGCATGATAAACAGTGAGTCAAATGCAATACATTTAAAGATGTATATGATTCTGACTACTTTCATCAGAGGACTTTCATAAGAGTCTTCCCAGTGTCTCTTAAAAGTTTTGCACTAGGTGGGAGTATTGTCCCTATTTGTGGTGGGGGCAGAGAGCGGACTGGTCATTCTCCATGAGTTGCCTGCCCCCATCCACTCTCTGCCTTTCTTTGCCTTCCTAGCTCTATGCCCTAGAAGGCTGACCTCTGTAGATAATACCATCTGGTTTCCCTTTGGTTTGGCCAATAGGTGATACCAGAGGAGATGAGGGTAAGATGAGGGTAAGATGAGGGAGAGGTCGGGGCACTCGTTCCTTCTGTTCCCTCCCTGACCCCCTGCCTTCTTCAGTGACTGCATTCTTATAGGATAGGGATCTCCGAACATTTCCTATAAAGGGCCAAAGAGTAAACGTTTTAGGTTTTGTAGCTCAAGAGACAAACTCCAGGATATTATATAGGAATGAACATAACCATGTAAAAATAAGGAAAACCACTCTTAGTTTGTGGGCCATATATAAACAGGTGGTAGGGAAGATTTATATTGCTGATTCTCTCTCTACGGCCACAGCTTCCAATGGGTGGCCTCTTCTCCTAGCCACTGGCTCCAATGACAGCATCTCCCCTCCTTGTCCTTTGGGCCCAGGGGTGCAACAGCTCCCACTGTTGCTGGTCCCTGTACACCTGGCCATCTTTGTGAGTTCCCTCAACTCTGCCCTCACCAAAAGTTCAACCCTCTTGAGGGTGCTTCTGTTTCCCACCAAGACCATGACAAATCCACTGAGAGGGCTCAGGAAAGGGAAGCAGAGTTTATGGTACTACATGAGGCTAAATGTTTTTCCAAGACCCAGTGATGTCCATGGGTGCTGTGGCTAAGATGGGGCTCATCATGGAGCATGAAACTTGTTCAATGGTATGAACGCAGAAGTTGTGGTAGCAAGTCAGCCCTTCTTCTGGAGAGATAGACAATTTTACTTTCGAATTCCTTTCTGGGCTTCTATTCTGAAACCTCCTTGTTTCTAGCCTTCCCTCAACCACCCGGCCCGTAAACACATAAGATGACCTCTTTTTCTCTCCTCTCCTCAAAGAGATGGTGAGAAGAATGTCACCTTCCTCCTACTGATGGCGCCAAAGTGATCTGTGTGTGTCCGGGAGGTAGTCTAACCAGCAGCATACTCTGATGGTGTTTTCATAATTAATCCTAGGTGTCAGCTCTTTAACTAGAGCTCCTGGAGTCCTTCTGCTGGGCCAGGCACCGTGCTGTCTATCACAGGCTAAAGATGAGCATAAGTGCTGTCTCCAGGGGGTCCGGTCTGGTGGGGAGAAGACTCAAGCATGAGCAATCACACCAGTGGGCTCTTGTATAGAGTGAGCTGAGAGGCCATTGGCTTGAGCTGCCCCACCAGCAGGAGACAGTCACCTTCTCCAGGTCAGAGCAGGCAGTCCTGCTGAGGGCCTGGGCCTGTCCACCAGCACCCCAGGTCTTTTCCATCTAGCTCTTTGGGGTTTCCTTGACACTCCCATTCTCAACCACTTCACACGACTCCAGCAGTTGTGTCTGTGGTAAAAAGGCGCCACGAACCCTAACGTGGGGCCTCCTTGTGGAGACTTCTGGCAAATCACTGAGGTGTGGTCATGGTCTCTTGGCCAAGTGCCAAGTCTCCTATGGAAGCCCGGCTGGAAACTTCAGTGACAATTTCTTAACCAGGCCTGTTCAATCCCAGATATCTGGGCCCTACCCCAAAGTCATTGATTTAGTAGATGTGGGTTGGGCCTGAGAATGTGCATTTCCAGTAAGTTCCTGCTGCTGCTAGTCCAGGAACCACACTATGAGAACGAGTGATTGACCAAAATGACTCAGGAGCAGAGCCAAGAGCAGGGACTGTGGAGGGAAGAGTAATTGGGGGCAACAGAGGGGATGGCTTATGGAGTTTGGATGTTAAAAAGGGGGCATGGGGTAGAGGGGAAAGGAGTTTCACTGGATAAGAAAAAGTGAGTGAATGGTGATGGCCCGTTTGCCTTTGAAAGTCTTTTGTGAGACGCTAAGTCTTTAGGCCTGGGAATCTGTATTTTCAAAGCTCTCAGGGTAACTCTGATACTCACCCAGGTTTGATAACCTCTGTATGCTTAATATCTGGCAGTACCCAGCACGACAACTACTTGCTGAATTCAGACTAATTCCAAGTGCGTGTTGGGCCTGTTTTTAGCTTTCTCAATCCTGTCGTTCTCTATCCCTATTTATTTCATAAAACTCAGTCCTAAACCACCAGTTAGAGAGGAAAAACAAGCTCTCGAGAAGAAACTGGATTCTTTAAACAGAGTTAACGTTCTTTCCAAATCCAAGATTACAGAAAAGAAAACCTGGCTATGACCAAGTATGTCATGTTAGTCACAAGGTACAGATTCCTAAAAACGACATAATAGAAAATTCCCTTTCTTGTTCATCTTAGAGACTCTGCTTGGCTCCTTCCTGTCTGCACATGCATGCACGCCATTGCATGTTCTGCATGAGAAAATAATTAGAAGCAAACAGCTGTTAGGCAAGCAAGCTACGTTTCGCCCACATCTTTCCAGAGTTCAAGCCATTGCCTTGAGGGCGGGGGGAAGGAGGGGGGGTGGGGGTAGGGACTTATCTTAAAAAAGAATCTCCTTGCTTTAAACACAGCAAACCAAAATGAAAATACAGTGCCGTTAGTGTGAGCGTGAGCTAGCTTGGCTGAGAAGAGACGACTACCAATGACATTTCACTCCCTTGTTTAAAATGGTTATTTCTTTTGATGTCATAGAACAAGAGCTGCTCTAAGATTAGCAAATAACTTCGTGAATGATGAATATTATTTTCGGTCTCATTGAAAGAGGGGTGAGGCTGTGTGGGCGCATACATGCGTGTGCGTGATGAGAGCTGGCTCTCACACGGGGTCTTTCAATTGTGGCCTTGGACTTGGCCCAGCTGCTGTTTGCCCTACAGAAGTAGAGGAAGAACAAGAGACGGAGAGAAGACTTCAGGAAGCATTAACTACTTTCTAGGACTTAGACTTCCTAAGAAGCCAAAGAGGTTTACTTTCTGGAGCTGTGGAGGGGAAAAGAGAGATAGCGGAGGAAAAAGGTTTTGCTCACAGCCAGGCGGAGTACTCACTCTAGCTCCATGGGCAACACCTGAAAGCCTGGCAGGAGGCTTGGATAAAGGGGAATGGGCTTGTGTGATGGCAAGGGGAAGAGAGAGAAGGCATCAAGGGGCATGCTGCCATTTTTGTTAGTGGAACTGCCTACCCATGAAGTCGTGAGCTAGTAGAGAAATTTAGAGTCATCTTTTGGGGTTACCCCTGGCCCCCAGTCTCTTGACTCCTAGTCCACTGCATTCCACTAGTTTGCCACAGTGATTTTAAAAAGCCTAGTCTCGGCTTTGCTACTGTCGAAATAGAAAAAGTAAGTACCTATAATTTTAAGTCCATGATTTTAGAAATGTGTTCCTTTGTGCTAATCTGGAATATGGTTGGATAGTTTATCATGTCAAGTTCTGATTCTGCCTATGCAAGTGTCTTAGCAGGAGTGATGATGATTTCTGAGAAAGACACACCTTGATCGGGGAGTACCACTTCCGGGGGGAGGAGGGCCGCCGCAGGTTGTTGTTGAGATTTCGAGGCTCGGGGAATTCGTATTCCTGCTCCGGCATCTTGACTCTGGCATTCTTTGCCTTTTCCAACTTAGCACCTTCTTCTGTGGAACCCTTTTCTCCCCAACGAACCTAAAATAAACATATTTAATAAACATATAATAAAATAAAATGACAAAATGAAGTATAACGTCCCTGGAGAACAGGCGTCATACATACATAGATGACATGCAATGTGAGTGCTACCCACTTCCCAATTCCTTTGGGTACTGAGGGCCAGGGAAAAGGAGGGTGTGGAAAAGGAAGGGGAAGAGGAAGGGTTGAAGGGGCAGAGAGAGCCAGCTGGGCAGATGAATGTTTAGGGGAGGAACTGTCCAGGCTGTGGGGATAGCATGTGCAAAGGCCCCGCAGACCCAGGTAAGACCTTTGGATTTTATTCCAGTGAGAGAGGAAACCATTGAGGGGTTTGAGCAGATGAGCAAAAACTATTCTGACTCAATGGTGGGCAAGACATGGGGGTGCACCATTAAAGGGGTATACCTGCCATCTCTCCATCTGGTGCCTCATATAATCCACATTCCCATCAGACCTCAAGTATGAGTTTTCTCCAGTTTTATCTGGTGGCTCACTGGCACACAGATGTGAGTACATGAAGCTGTGTTCTTACCTCCATCCTTTTAATGCCTCCAACGCCTCGCCCGCCATAGTAAGAGGCATCGACGGTAGGCCACTTTTTCTTGGGCAGACCATCATCATCTTCTTCCTGCAAAAAGATTGTCATACATGAAGGAAGCAAAGCACAACTGCTCTATGTACATGTCTACGTTGGCAAAGTGGTTGGGACCTGACTGCCTGGGTTAAACCCTAGAGCTTCCAGGGGCCTTCCTTGGAGCAAATCACTTTCCTTCCTTATCTGTAAAGTGGGCATAAAAGCAGAATGACCTGGTTAGGTGCTGGCACAATCCTGGGACCTGTTCCCTTGTGCATCTCTACCCCTTCATAGGGTATTTCACCTAATTCCATCTACGTGCTGATGACTTGTGTGTTTATATTTTCAAGCCTGACTCCTCTGAACCCGAATGTTGACTTGACATTGATGTCTCCTCTCAGGGGACTAATAACCATCTCAAGAATAACACATCAAAGAGGAGCCTCCCCACACCCTCACCTTAAACCTGCTCCTCCTCTGGTCTCCCCCACTGCCAGGAGCCACTCTTGAATCCTCTCTTTCCCCCACTGTCCTTCCCCCAACTCATCTCAGTTTGCCAGCAAATTCTGTTGACCTTACTTCTAAAAGACCCCAAATCTGTGACTTCTCCACCTTCACCTCTGTCCCCACCCCTCCCCACTGGTCCCAAGTCCCCTACACTTTCTCCACCTAGGTTGCCTAATGGGCATCCCGGCTGTGCTCCTCGCCTACAGTCCTTTACGCACAGAGCAACAGAGAAGAATCCTGACCCCAGTTTCGCCCTGCAAGCTCTGGTCTTAGCTCATCTCTCCAGCTTTCGTCCTTACCATGCTCTGCCTCCCTGCGCTCCAGCCTGCTTGCCCTCTCTCTGTCCCTCAGAGACTGAGCACATTCCTGTCTTGAGGCCTGTGCACAAGCTGTCCCCTTCCTTGCCCAGGAATGACCCCCCCCCCTGCTCTTCTCCTGGCTGGCTCCTTCCTATCACTCCTGGAGAGGTCTTCCCTGGACATCCCTCTAAAATAGGCCCTGTCTCTTCATCCCGTCAATCTGTTTCACTTTCCATAACGGATCCCAACATGGCTTAACATTTATTTATGGTTGGTCTCTCCAGGCTGGCATGTAAGGGTTCCATGGAAGCTTCTGTTTATTGGTCATGTTTACCATTGCATTTTCAGCTTTCAAATGGCACCTAGCATGTGGGAGGTGCCTAAGAGTTATCTGTTGAATTTACAAACAAATGAGATGAAATGATTCCAATAAAGCAGTTAACTCAGAGTCTGCAACTTAGCTCAGTGCCCAGAAGTTAGCGCTTATTATATTTTTTTAAGATGAGGGGAGAAAACAAGAGGAACTTGTAACTCTATGGATGGAGAAGGGAAGGATAATTAGCAAAACTGCTCCTTATCTTGGCATTGAAATTATTCCTGTTGAGGGGAAACAAATATCACCATCTACAGTCACGGCTAGGTTACAGGGTGGTGGCATGATTTCCCTCCTGGGGGAAGAAAGGAAGCTGAAAAAGGAGTCTCGGCAAAGCTGAACAAGCCAAAGAGGCTGAAATTTTTCAGAACAAGCCTGCTTCCCCCAGCCTGTGTTGCTTTTGCTAGAGAATCAAGGACTCGGAATGGAGTCCTAGGTGGAAAGGGGCAACCCAAGCAGGAAGCAAGGAACCGAGCAAGGACAAGTCATCAGCAGGACAGAGATCCAGAGATAACAAAGCAAAGCAGTAACACACTAATGCATTAAGACTCTCTGGGTGACTTGCTCTACTTGGGATGGGCAGACTTCTTTTTAAAAAAATTAAAAAATTTTTATAGATCTTAAAGGAGATGATCACAGCAGACCAGGGGGGTTTGCAACATTTTGGCAGCTGATACTTGGGTTGGTCTCTCTGTCTTTTTAAAACAGATCTGTCCTTCTTCACCTTGGGACTATGAGCCCTGAATGCCATGTGGATTCCATTGCCCTTGTATTCTTGGTCTTGAAAGGAGCCTCGTGCCGAGGAGGTGGTCAATAAGCAGGTACTGAGTCTGCGATAACCACAGCTGAATTTATGAAGCCTTTCCGCGTATGTGCCAGTCACTCTTCCAAGTGCTTTACATGCATCGACCTTTTAATCTCACATCGGGCAGCACTGTTCGTTTTACGGAAGAGGAATAGAGCAATTCGGTGACTCAGGTCACCCGGCTCATGGCGGGCAGAGCTGCATTCGAGCCCAGGGACTCTCACTCTCGTTTGTTTCTCAGTGTTGGCAATGTTCTGGGTTTTGTCTTTTGGGTTTTGCTTTTCCAGTCATTTGATGGTATCAAATAAATGCTACTTTTCTACTTCCCCCTCTTTGATCCTGCTCATTTGGAGGCTTTGTGACTGTAAGATAGGATAAAATAATAAAGTCAAAGAGCCCCAAATATCAGCTCACAGTATTTTACCTTATGAAAGAATTTCAGAAGGCTTAGGATGTTAAAGCAAAAGCCTTAGATATCTTATACACACAGTTAAACTATCCTTAGAGATGGGTGTCTGTGTGTCATATATGAAATAGGGCTTCACAGTTGGTCTCGTGCAGTTTTCCAAAGGAGAGAAATGAAGTTATAGCACCCAGAACTGAACACAGCAGCACCAAGAACATAAGAAATTCCAAGACTAAAGCTGATTTATTCAATAGGGAACTGAAATGGTCCTAGGGGTCTCCAAATTTTTTTTTTTTTTAAAGAACAGGAGTGCAAACACAGGAGACCATTTACTGGAGCCTATTCATTGCACAGTCAGATGTGGGGAAATGAAGGGATCAGTGGAGCTGAAGCTTTGGTCCTGCTTCCTCATGCCTCGTGCGGGAAGCTTCCCCCTACGTGCGCCCGGAGCTGCCCCTCCTCATGTGGTCCCTCCCGCCTCCGACCTGCTGCGGGCTCTGGGCTCCACTCCGCTGAGCATGCGCCGCAGGGGCTGGCCTTCCCCCAACAGGAAATGCCGGGGCTTCGATCTGCTCCGCCAAGCCCTCCGTGTAATCCCCTGACCCGAGCTTGCCTGCCAAACTCAAACAACAACAGCGGAGACAACACAAAGGCCCAGGGTTCGACCGGAGGGAGAGTCAGAATTTCCCTGCAGTTACCATGGCTCTGTTTACACATTCTAGAGACGGGAGGGTTTTGCAATCTTCAGAAGAGAAGGGACACTTTGATGTGTCTTTTCATCTGGCCCAGAACTGATGGAGTAAAATCACAGTCCCCAGCAATGCCGCTAACATCGCAGCACCCGAAGCGAATCTCTAGATCGAATGAAGTAGAAAGCCTCTCTTGGGGAGCCCCATCGCACTGCCCTTCAAGGATGTGGGGGGCGGGGGGGTTGAGGAAGAATTCCCGGGACACAGATCCTGTGCGAGTATTAAAGGACAGACTGGAGAAGCCAAACTGCTCTGCGTGAGCGAAGTAGTGGGGATGGAGGGCTTGTGGACAGGGAGCAGAGGACGGTGGCCAAGAGAGAGTAGAAAGGAGCTGCCAACAGACTGCCCGGGGCCCACCTGAGAAGAGGGCCTCAGGCACCTCCCAGGAGCAGGCATGACAAGGATGGTGGCCTGGGCTGGAACTCACCCCTGTACTTTGAAACCTTTTCAAGCCCTTAGGCAGATGGTCTTGTGCTGGTGGTGCCATGGGGGTGTGTGTGTGGGAGGGGGGGAAGTGTAGGAATCAGGTTTGCAGGATGGTGCTTGGCAGATGAAGAAGATGAGATATGGCCGAAGCAAGAAGGAGGAGCCAGTGGTGTCTGGAGAAACCGCAGAGATTAGGGAGGGATGCTGGTTTCCCATCAGGGGAAGTTATGTTTAAATCTTAAAGGATGTGGTGGCCCCAGACATCTAGTTGGCTGATGCGTGGGTAAAAGGGGCGGCAGCACGTTACTCAGACGCCAGACGCCCTTTCTGAGCGGCGGGTCCTCAGGCAGCCCTGCTCCAGAGAGAGAGAGAGCTCCAGAACCTCGAGCCTGACATGCATGCTCGGTTCGCCCATAACTGGGTCAGTCCCCTGTCGCCCTCACACACTGAATTTCACCATCTTTCTAATCATGTCAGGCTTCTGGGGAACTCCATGCTTCAACATTCATGGCTCCAACGGCTCAGAACATCCTTCCTCCCCTGCTTCTATGCCTCTTTTACAATATCGCTGGAATGTAGGCTACTCCCCGATCCCCCACAGAATTCAAGGCTCTATCCTGGGCCAGACTAGGCTGCCCACCCCCTAGTCATTGCACTGCCGGTACCACTTGCAACTACCTATGCAAAGGGGAATGTAATCAAAGCAGAATCGAGACCAAGGAAACAGTTCCATTTGACATTTCATTGAAGGGAAACCCAATTTCAACCCTGAGGAGAACCCCTATGTAGCCACAAACAAGGGCCCTGTATTTGTCTATTCCTTCATTTACTCACTCAAGCAACTGGACCTGAGCCCCTACGGCTTGCCAGAGCAGTGTTATATTTTGAGAAAAATAAAGAGAGTGAAAAGAATAAATCTGCCACTGAGATCGTCTACATTTATAGAAGAGTATGTTTTGTGTGAGGGTGACAACATAAGTAAAGGACCGACGCCACTGAAACTCCCAAGCCCATGAGGCTCTGGAGGGTAGAACCCAGAGCAGAACTGGCTGTCCTGTCTCATCTGAGGTTTTTGGGGATAAGCCAAAGAGGTCACCCTCAAGGTCAGCCTTGGAGATGAATTCCTAGGAGTGAACTGGGAAGCCAGAAAAATCCAACAACAGTTCTCTTTGTAAATACCCAAAATCCCAGCTGACCGAAGATTTCCCCATTCTGAGTTGCATTTCACATGTCATGAGCCCGTATCCTATCTGTTCATATGCAAACAATGATTAAGGACAGCACGGTGGTTGTCCTGTATTCTTCAATGAAGAATAGTGCATTTCCTTTTTTAATATCCATGTTCCTTTTTAAAATGATTGAAATAGAGAATACTGAATTCTGGGCCTGTTCTAGGACTAATGCTTAAAGCATATGTGTTTATGTGTGTGTGTATGCATGAGTGTGTTTGGAATGTCCACTGGAAAGAAGATGCCTGGTGGTTGCTTGGCTTTTCACCCCTCCAGAGTGGGGGGCGACTCTGGCTGTCTTTGGGGACATAGCTGTGAAGCCGTTCAACTTGTCTGGTCCTAGACAAGTTATATGATTTTTCTCATCTAAAAAGTTCTTGCCACAGGGGTGCCTGGGTGGCTCAGTGGGTTAAAGCCTCTGCCTTTGGCTCAGGTCATGATCCCAGGGTCCTGGGATCGAGCCCTGAGTTGGGCTCCCTGCTCATCGGGGAGCCTGCTTCCTCCTCTCTGCCTGCCTCTCTGCCTACTTGTAATCTCTCTCTGTCAAATTAATAAATAAAAGCTTAAAAAAAAGAATTATAAAAAGTTCTTGCCACAGAGAAATTGTTAGGATGAGTGAGCATGATAATAAACCTGGAAATAAGTTCATTATTCAAAGCCAGGTGCTTATTGTTAATTGTATGCCCACCCACGTCAGTGGCTTCAGTATGTATCCCTCTTCCTCCCAAAGAAACATCGTCATAAAATCCATGGCAGGTGACTTAGAACTAAACCATCAGATGAAGTACTACAATTTTGGGTTCCTCCTTAAACTGCCATTACTTTGGAGTAACTAGAGACTTTCTAAGGCATCCTCACTCTGAGGCAAATTAGAAAAGACTCTCGACCCAGGAAATACCCCTCTTCGTTGTTAAAACTGAGCTTTCTTGCTTTTACTGAGGTCTTGAAAAAAGTAATTTTTCTTTGTCTCTCTTTATACAGAAGGATCACTATTGGTTGGCTGGAATCTCAAAAAGTCATTCTTTTTTATATTATGTGTTTCAATACTCCCTATTAGAGGACCACCGAGAGTTCATGATAAAGTTGTGTTCATTCTAAGTTTAGCTATTTACATAGTAGATATGTCTCTCTTAGGGTATGATGCTTATAGAACCGATGAAAGTTTGGATAATTAATGTTGAACTTGTTCACATATATGGCAGAGCGTTTGACTTCATAGAGCCATTAATTGAGTGTTAGACACTGTATTAAACTCTTTGGGGATAAGTCCAAGATTCGTGTGATATAGATCCTGTAGCTAATGATCTTAAGATCAAGTAGCTAATGATCTCAAACACTGATGTAAAAGAAAAGGTCAGTAAGACAACCCTGGAATGTGGAGAAGGGAGAAATGAAAAATTAGTCCCGATGGGAGGAATTTCAGTGTGTTTTGTGGAGATAGTAGCACATGACTGTGCCTGAAGGACTGGCGGGATTTGAATGCAGAAGCTGGAGTGGAGAAGGTTCTAGAAGTCCGAATGCAGACTGTGATTTTCAGGGCACTGGGTAAGACCCTTTGTAGGGCTAAATTACGTTATCTGTTCCTGTGGGATTGCTTTATCTTTTTTCTGCTAAAACATTAGGAAGGAGATTCAGGCTGCTGAACTCACAAGGCCAAGGAATAATCAGGGCCAATACACATGCTAAGTGATCACCGCAGCCTGCAGCCTGCCCCAGCCAGCCTGGAAACTCCTTCCAGTCTAACACGTCCCTCTAGATTTTAAGTATCCCAAGGTTGTCCTTCTCTTTCAAAAACCGGGTCGGCCTTCTGCAGTTGAAGGTATGACTTCTCTGGACATATTGCATGCAACTAGGTGGTGTTGGGTAGATCACACCCCACGGTCTGGTACCTAAGTCCCTTGCTGTATTTTGACCGCAGTGGTTGCCAGGTCACCTTCCAAAGGCAAAGGCAGAGTCAGCACCAGAAGAAAGGGCAATAGCTCCTCTAACTGAAAGTAATGAAGGGAGGGAACATTCTTCACCCTGGGGCAAACAGAGCGACTTCATCAAGCGAAAGATTCTTGCCCTATTTTTCTTTGGGAGTATGAGGCAGCTGCACACAAGGGAAACACTGCCAAACTGGAACCCATGGAACCCGCCACGGTGCTTTCTCTTGCAGCCTTTAAGAAAAGGCTTTTGTGGATGGAAAGAGGGTTTTTTTCTTCCCTCCTTTTTGCAAAGCAATGTAATTTCCTCCCTTGATTTCTGGGCAGAAAGTTTGCGTTCCAACAGTATGTGCTTTAATTGATTGCAGCTATTAAATCCCTTGGCTTAGGAACATATGGTTCAGGATATTACAGACTCATGGAATGTTAAATTCAATCATTCTTCTCTCTGTATCCAGGAAACTTGATGAAGGCATTGGGAAAAGGAAGGGTGAGGGGGTTGTGCTCAGTTTGCATACAACAGACTTAAGGGGTTGAGGGCAATGAACTTGAATCCTCGCCCCTATATCTTTTGATCCCTAAGTTTTCAGACCTGTACCTTGGCTTCTAACTTGCTGAGTGATGCATCCAGGGAGGCCTGTTGCTTTGGGAGTGACCAGAGGATGAGGAAAGCTCCTGGCCGGATACTCCTGCCCAGGGATGCTCCTTCTCACAGTTAGCCTTTAATGCCTCCACCAGATTTTACCCCAGGCCATGCTTGCACCAGAACTGCCTACTGGCCAATTTATGGTGGAATCTAAGATGTTTTCTCTTCCCTTAAATGATGAGGATTTGAGAGCAAGGTCAGGATATTAGCATTTCCGCTCCCGACCCCCTCACATATTTGTGTTACTGCCTGGCAAATCTTTAGGTAACATTGCTTTCAATGAAAGAAAAATGGAACACCTCAGCATCAGGCTGTTCCTAGAATCACTAACTGTTTGGAGAATGTATCAAATTTGCCCTGATCTACATACATGAAGCATACCTCTCTGCAGGGAGGAGAGAAACCTAAAGTGTCTGTGTTAGAGGAGAAAATTGTACGGATAAAAGGATCTATGTTTGCATCTCAGATTTTATCTCTGCAGGGAGGAAACCCTCCCAAACCATTCTGTCTGTGGCGGCCACTTCTGTTCAGTTCCTGTTCATCCTTGACTTGAAAAGGACTCAAGACTTCCCTCCCTGCTCCCTGGGCCCGATTTAGCTCTGCTTTGCAGGGGCCTGAGTCCTGGGCCAGCCCAACCAGCTCTCTGCCCCCACCTAACCACCTTCTCCATCCGGCTGCACTGTGCTCTGGTCACTTACCTCACTCTCCTCTGCAGGGGGTGGAGGGACCTCCTTGATAATCTGAAAAGAAAAAAAAAAAGAAGTCAGTGGAAATCTCTGGTACCTGCTTTCCAAGAGGTCTGTCCTCCAAAAGGGCCTTGGGAGTGTGGCCATAATTACCACTGTGATGGGCCCATTCGAGAAAGGCCGGGTCAACACCATGATGTGTCTTTCTGACTCAGACTGAGGGTTGTGTTTTCACTTGTGTCTTTTTTTTTTTTTTAAAGATTTTATTTTATTTATTTGACAGAGAGAGAGAGAGAGAGAGAGAGAGAGAGAGAGAGAGAGAGATCATAAGTAGGCCAAGAGGCTGACAGAGGTAGAGGGGGAAGCAGGCTCCCTGCTGAGCAGAGAGCCTGATCCGGGGCTCGATCCCAGGACCCTGAGATCTGACCTGAGCTGAAGGCAGAGGCTTAACCCACTGAGCCACCCAGGTGCCCCTCAATTGTGTCTGTTTTATATAGAGAAAAGAAATGTTCCACAAGAGACAGTTTCATCTCTCATTTCTCATTACCCTTATATACTATAGCTATCTTGCAAATTTATGTTCATCCGGTTATTCATGCATCAAATCATTCATCTACTTATCCAAACGTCTACGCATGTGACAAAGAAGTGTGCACAACAGAAGGGATGATGGTCCTGCAGAGATGAGTTGGGTAGGGACCACACTCAAGCTGCAGGCAGTCTTGTCAAATGCCACTGGCCCCAAATCATAGCTCCCCAAGGAGGGAGGGTGTGATGGTCAGGCAGACCAATTCCCGACAGAGGGCAGCAAAAGAAGGGGAAGTGGGGATTTCGTTTAGGGCCCTGACTTTGAAGGGGTACAAAGATTTATATTACAATATTCTAAGATTGTATTCTGCAACTTCCCCCTCATCAGGGCTGAAGAAGAGAGGTATGTGGCCACTCTGGGCAGGGAAAGCAATCCGGAGCCCCTTCTAACCAATGAGAGGATGATTGACACATGGGAGGAGGACAGTGAGCAGCTCCTCCTCCTGCTTGTCCCCAGTTTGCACGCCTTGTGCGTAAAAGGAATGTCCTTGCAGGTAATTAGATTTAGAGTCTTTTACAAAGCAGCTTGCCCGTTATCTACTGTGACTGACCCCCGCCATGTCCCTTGGAGGCTCCCTCCTTTCACCCCAAGCTTATTAGAATTTTGGGTCTCCTACATGCAGTCTTTTCCTTAGAGAATTCTGGTAAATACAAAGGTGTGTGTGTGTGTGTGTGTGTGTGTGTGTGGTGTGTGTATTTCTTAAACTCTTAGTGCCAGGCTTTTCCTTAGAGAATTCTGGTAAATACAAAGTATGTGTGTGTGTATATATATATATATATATGTGTGTGTGTGTGTGTGTGTGTGTGTGTGTGTGTGTATACACACATATGTATGTATATGTATATGTATTTGTATACATATATTTATATATGTGTGTGTATATATATATTTCTTGAACTCTTTTTTTTTTAAAAGATTTTATTTATTTATTTGGCACAGAGAGAGAAATTACAAGTAGGCAGAGAGGCAGACAGAGAGAGAGGAGAGAGGAGGAAGCAGGCTCCCTGCTGAGCAGAGAGCCCGATGTGGGCCTCGATCCCAGGACCCTGGGATCATGACCTGAGCCGAAGGCAGAGGCTTTAACCCACTGAGCCACCCAGGCGCCCTATTTCTTGAACTCTTAGTGCCAGGCTTTTCCTTAGAGAATTCTGGTAAATACGAAGTATGTGTGTGTATATATACATATATGTATGTATATGTATACACACATATGTATGTATATGTATATATGTATATATATTTGCATATGTATTTGTACACATATATTTATATATGTGTATATATATATATATATATATTTCTTGATGTCCTAGGGCCAGGGCTGGCCTGGGCCACTTTGAGCATGGGTGCTCAGGCCCTGCCCACAGCACCAACCAGATGCTTACTCTTCCAGCTGGAGTGCTCACCTGGCTGCTGACCTGGCGGCCTACTAGGCATCAAGGTCTTCCTCATCTCTCCCTCCTAAGCACATGTCTCCTTTGATTGGATGACTTGGGGGCCTCATCGGGGCTCTGACCCCCACTGCGGTCACCCACACTACCATTATCTGTAAGATCATCTCTCTATGTTGAGACAGGCGACTGACTTGAGGTTGTGTTAACACCAGCCAGGGAACGGAGACGCCAACCAGCCAAAAGGATGATATTCAATTAATTAAGAGGCAGAGGTTAAGGTTTCTGGAGCTTTCAAGCTGTCATTTCATCTGCCCCCACTTCCTGGCCCTGCGGGAAGCCTGCTGAAGGTCTTTGGAAGGCATGAAGGCGTGATTTTGCTCACCCACTCAACACTGGCTCCGAAGTCCTTCAGGAAATCTCTGGGGAGGACCCTTGCTGTCCATTACTGACTTCCTATCATCCCAAATGTGCAGATGATTTTAAGATAGGAAATGGTCGGAAACTAGAGGGAGAGGTCGGGAGCTGGGGACAGCAATCTGGCATGCAACTTTTCTCTTAGGGCAGGGTTGGGAGGGAAGAGAGAGGGAGAGCGGGATATCGAGGAAACAGATGTTGGCAGAGGTGCTGTGGGCAGTGGGCACGGCGAGGACACGTGGATAGACAGAGGTTCTATGCAAAGCTGCTGGGCTCTTGTCTTCACAGTACCGCCAGTTCCCTCACTGCATAGAAGCATAGCGTCGTTGTCTGATGGGAACCCCAGACCAGCCTTTTTCTTTTTTTCTTTTTTTTTTTTCAGCCTTTTTCTTATTGTGAAGGTCTGACAAGTCCTCGAACTTTCCTGGGTTCTACTGTTCTAATCTGTTAAATGGGCATAACGTATCCTTGTAGAGTCATGATGAGCAATAATGTTTGTAAAACATCTGGTATAGAGTGGGTGTTCAATAAATGGTGCATGCTATTATTATTATTATTATTATTATTCTCCTTTGCCTTTCTTTCTTTTCTCCTTTCTCCTTCTATTGCCTTTATTACCCCTTTAACGAAGGTTTCATGTAACCCCCTGCATATACTAATTTACTAATGACAGTGTGTGGTGATTTCCATAAAATGAGTGAGGCAGGAGGCTGGTGCCCGGACAGTGGTCAGGGGCTTGACAGTGGCCAAGGACATCAGGGTGGTCAGCAGCAGGGTGTCTCACCACATATGTATAGGCACGTGACATGAGCCCAGATGTGCAGTACCAAGTGGCTTACCACTCAGACCAACCCAACTGTGGTTCCCATTCAAGGTCACTTCCTGAGTATTTGCTGAATTCTACATCCAGCAATGTCCCAACGGGGGCCCACAAGACAATGTCAAAGTACACAATGTATCAAGTATTAATCAAAGATGGACTAATTTGTAAGCCAGGTTTCATGCTGATACACTGTAAATGGGCACCTGAGCTTCTGGAAGAATGCCACCATGCTCGGGTAAATAGGAGGAGGCACCCCTCATCGGGCCTTCCTGGATGGGTGCCTGGCGGTACTGAGCAGGAATGAGGAGGAAGTCTTCCTGTTGCTTCGAGCTCCACCACCACCAGGCCTCCCCTGAGACAGCAGGAGAGCATTTCAAAGAATGATCCAGACAGGCGACATTGAGGTCATTACATGATTATTCCAAGTCATGAAGCTAGACAGTCTGTCTGTGAGTGAGCCAAACGCCTGTGCCAAGACCAGCACACGGGCCACCCAAAGGAATGCTCGGAGCCCAGGGACACATCAGCCCTCTCCACCCCAACCCTCAGAGGGCCAGAGCCCATGCCTAGGACAGCAGTTGAGCTTGTGGTACCACTGCAGCTGGGCTGCACAGAGGGGCCCGGGACCCACAGGATAAAAGGCCAACTGCACTCCCTCCACAAGGCCTGTGTGGTGCCCCCACCCTTCCATCTCACCCCTCTGCACTCTCCCCATCGCTTTCTGCACTTCAGCTTCTTGGTCACCTTCTTCCTTCCTCCATGCACCCTACTGCTTCTCACTTGTAGCCTAAATGCTTTCTGCTCCTCCCTGCTTTGTCCCAGTGCCTGCACATAACCAGGTTAAAACCGACTCATTGACTCAACAACTCAGACAGATCACCAGTAAATACACCCGCCCTTGAAGCCGCCCCCGACCTCACAGCACAGGAAAGCTCCCCTTTATGGGATCTCACAGAACCCAGGGGCTTTTGTAGCACTTTTAATTATAATTAACAGATGAATTCAACAGTTCTTTGCTTCCAACTAGTGTGACTAGAAAGCGTTTGTTTCTAACTAGAATGTAAGCTTGAATCAGCGCTGAGCACTGCCAAGCATAGGCTTGATTTGGCCCACTTCCCTTCTTAGAATGTTCTGGGAGATTCCTTTTGGTTGTGAGTGGGCTTGTCAGATCTTTTCCCATTAGGAGGAACAAATAGAAGATGGTAAGGTTGAAGAGCTCCTTAGTAAAATGTTTATAGGATAACATGGTGGCACTGAATGGCAGTTCTGGGGATAAATCTGAGGACGTTTTTCATACTTCTCCTCAGAGGCCAGCACCACTTCTCCACTTAGCATCTTTAGTTTGGATATTGTGAAAGGGCAGACGGTGACCATTTGGTTCCTTGGGAGAATTGCCCTAGAGATCCTTCTGCATTATTGGTTGGACTGGTGAGGTTGAGGGGATAAGGAAAATGAGACAGAATGTGGACTTTTGCTGAGCAGGGAGCCTGATGTGGGGCTTGATCCCAGAACCCTGGGATCATGACCTGAGCTGAAGGCAGACACTTAACCAACTGAGCCACCCAGATGCCCCTAGAATGTGGGCTTTTGAATTTTATTCATGTTTCTTTGTTAATCTGAGAATTTCTTGAAGCTTTCTCTGCTGTGAATTGGGAGCAATGACATGCCCCCCCTTATTTGTTTTAGCCTTTTTTTTTTTTAAAGATTTTATTTATTCATTTGACACAGAGAGAGAGATTACAAGTAGGCAGAGAGGCAGGCAGAGAGAGAGGAGAGAGGAGGAAGCAGGCTCCCTGCTGAGCAGAGAGCTTGATGCGGGCCTCGATCCCAGGACCCTGGGATCATGACCTGAGCCGAAGGCAGTGGCTTTAACCCACTGAGCCACCCAGGCGCCCTAGCCATGTTTGTTTAGATAGACATGAAATAGGATTTGACAAAGACTGTTGTATGGATAAAGGAAAGAAAAGATTGGGTAGAATCTTATTAAACTGAAGTCTTACTGGTAACTTCTCATCGAGTCAAAATTGCGTACACCCCTTGTGTGGCTATTGGAAATGGTAAGGATGAAGATGTGGAGACAGAGCTGGCGTGGCATGAATACGGTAGGAAGATCATATACACCCAGGCCCTCTTTGATACCTGGGAACTTCACTCTGGCTTTATGAGTCAAATTCTCCTATTTAGTTCTGTAATGCTCTCTTTAAAAATTAATTTTATAGAATGTTAAGGTGAAATAAATCACCTGCTGAGTTTATTTTGCTTATGTTTTCTTTTCCCTCCAGAAGTATTCAGGTTTTGCTCCTAATTTGTATGTTTTGATTTTTGCCACTCTGTTTGACCTTGCTAACTTCACTGCTACTGTCTTGTGTGGTGGAATGCAGAACGCAATCTACCCAGTTTTTAACACAGGTACCTCTTCTTTTTCCCAAATGATAGCCACACTGGATCAGTAGATGTTCCATTTATTTATTTTTTGTTTGTTTTGTTTATTTTTTATTTTTTAAAAGATTTTATTTATTTATTTGAGAGAGAGAGAGAGAAAGCACAAGCAAGGAGGAAGGTCTGAGGGAGAGGGAGAAGCAGACTCCCAGACGAGCAGGGATCCTGATGCAGGGCTCGATCCCCGGACCCTGAGATCGTGACCTGAGCCGAAGGCAGGTGCTTACCAGACTAAGCCATTGAGGCACCCCCCATTTTTTATTTTTAAAGATTTTATTTATTTGAGAAAGAGTGAGAGAGGGCACAAGCAGGGGAAGCGGCAGAGGGACAGAGAGAAGCAGACTCCCCACTGAGAAGGGATCCTGATCCAGGACTCGATCCCACAACCCCTGGGATCATGATCCCGCTGAAGGCAGATGCTTAACCGACCGAGCCTCCCAGGCGCCCCTAGATGTCCCGTTTCAAGCTGTGAGGCAGGTCAACATGCTCATGAGGAGCAGCAGGAGGCCAGGCCGGGCTATTCCCACCTGGTCGCCTGCTGTGTCCCCCTACCACCACCCCTTCACATTTCTCCTCCTTCTCTTTCCTTCTCTGCTCTCTGTGACAGCAGCTGGCTATAGGCTAAGCTGTCCACCTTCATTTTAGACAGATGCTCATCTGAGCGCATGAGCAGTGGGACAAAACAGGGGACTTCTTTTGGGGTTTCTCCATAAATCGTATTTAGTGACCTGGGATCTTTCGTGCACGAGCTGGATGAGACGCGTCTCCTGCACCCCCTCCACACCGAGGGTGCGGTTCTCGTGCTGCAGAGGAGACCATTCCTTGATCCTGAACCTGTTGTGTTGTGCAGGCAAAGTTCAAGAGGACTGCTTAAAAGTACTAGTCCATTAACAAAATTCAGCACGTGTCCTCTAATTTGAATGAGGTCAGTTTTAAACTTCATGGAGTATCAGAGGTACCTGGAGGGCTTCTTAAAAGAGATTTCTGGGCTGCACTTGGCAGTTTCTCATTAGTAAGTTTGGGGTGGGGGGTGGGCGTCTTTGCATTTATTTTCTTTTTTTTTCTTAGAGATTTTATTTATTTGAGAGAGAGAGAGAGAGAGAGAGCACAAGCAGGGGGAGAGGCAGGCAGAGGGGGAGAGAGGAGCAGACTCCGCGCTGAGCCAGGAGCCCAGTGTGGGGCTTCATCCCAGGACCTTGGAATCATGACCTGAGCATAAGGCAGACGCTTAACTGACTGAGCCACCCAGGAGCCCCTGGGTCTTTGCATTTCTAACGCATTCTCAAATCTTGCTTCTGTTCCTGGTCTATGGACCACACTTTGAGAATTACGAATCCGCTTATTTCTCACAATGCTATCCTTAACTAGATATGCGGGGGGCCATGTTGTTGCTTCAGATCAGACATTCCTGTTGAGAGTTGCTTATGGCTGATTAGAAACACCAGCTTTGAAAATGTCTCAGTCTAAAAATTATGGTTTCCCCTGCTTTATTATCAGGAACTATGGGGTCTCCATAGCCCCTATGTCAGCGTGTTGGGGAAGACAGGGAACTGTTTCTGGAGAGACACTCAGTTCTGCTCGCAGGCACTCTTTGGCTTTCTCTAGTGAGCATTTGTGCTCATCTGTGCACAGAGCTGGCCAAGCCTAGACTCTTGGACCCAGCCTGAAGTAGTCCCAGTCACATAGTTCCCTGGGAGCTAGGGACACAGATCTTAGTTTTCACGGTCTGCACCATTGGCAGTTAATGCACTGAACTGTTTGCATTTTTCTCAACCCCTAGAAGACATGAGCATAATTGGCCAGCTTTTGTCTCCTGACACGTAGCCCAGGGCTTGTTACTCAGTCACTACTTCTGGGAAGAATGGGCGTGCATTTCCATGGAGGAAAATGTAAAGGAAGCATTCCTCATTATTCTAAACTTCCTTGCCTCTCCAATAAGCACTCCAGTGATAAAAGACTCAGGACTGGTCTCCTGTCTCTCAATAGTCCACATAGATGCTTCTTTAGTAGTTAACACACCACGAGTGCCAACCGCTGAGAGTCAGTTGTGACACTTAGATGCATCATGAGGCTCTCATTAAGGTCATAGGTTGGATTTATATTACTTACAGTACTTTGTTGGACACCTCTATACCCCATTCTATCCCCTAGTCCCAGCTTCCACATAAATTCACTTGTGTGTAGGTCAAGAATCCACTTTCCATGCACTGTGTCCCAAGCTAAATTTCTGATAAGGCTTCCCAAAAATTTGAAGGTGACATGTACAGTCCCTTTTGTTATCATATAGGTATGTAATACTTGAATTTGTTCATATGGTAGGTGGTAGGTAAACTGGGCACAAAATCAGTAAACCATGAGATCACGTTACCTCAAAATTTGATTGTTCGTGAGGTAAAGGAGAAGGTAATATATATACATATTATATAAAAATATTTTTTGTGTGGTAAAAAAATCACACAACATAACATTAAACTTTTTAAAGTGTGAGGGGATTATATTTGGTGCCGCCAAATAACATCAGGTGAATGTGAAGTTGCTGCCCTGCCGCCATCAGTGACCTGGGAGGGAAACACAAACCGCCACACACCGCATCCGGTTTCTCACTTCCGTTCACCCTCATTCAATGCCTGTGTATCTTGTGCTCCTGAGCCTCTGTGCTTTTCCTCATGAAAGCATTTACTACAGCATCCTCCACACGAATGTGTGTCCTGGTCACAAGAGTCCAGACACTGAGGGAAGGAGGAGAGGCTTACATGTGTGGAGGAGAAGCTTGTGAGGAGATGAGAGAAGATGAGGCATTGGGAGACCAAAGGGAGGAAAGGGCCCACATTGAGCATCATCAGAGGCCACAGCAAAGAACCAAAAGAAAGGAGAATGGAACTGAATGGGAGCCATCATTTGCTTTGAAGAGGATTAGAGGCACGTGCCGCGGACTGAAGAAAAGGCTCTCATGCCACAAGCAGCCGAGTAGCACTTTCATGGCATTCGGTCTTACTTAGAACCACACAAATAGTCTTTTTTTGTTATGAAAAGAAGGACCTGGCAAAACAACAGAAGCTGGATTCCTATTTTAAGCTGGTGCAGAAGGAATAACAAGACAATGAGTCATAGCCATCCACCTCTGGTGTCGTGACACTTTGTCCTAAGAATGTCCTTCCTTCCGTCCTGTCTCCATCACTCCAAGCCACAGTGCGACATCATACTAACATGTACCAGGAAACTTCATGGGTCTATTTTTACAAATCCAGGCAAAGTGGTATATTTACTGTAGCATAATTTAAATTAGGCACTTATGATGCTTAAATTGGTGGAATTTTTACTGAGTTTATTATTAATTTTTTTAAAGTGATTGTTTTATTAGGCTGCAGTTTTGAATGGTCTATTCTGAACTCATGTCCCCTATTAGTCCTGTTATTTTTGTGGGGCCAAAATTCCATAATGCAGTGGTATTTTTAAGAAAACATGTTATAGGAGAAATGATAGTATTTGGAGAACTTTTTTTTCCATTTCTTTTTATTTTGGAGAACTTTTGATGTACCTGCTACTTAACCATTGCTAACTTTGGAGGGAACACAGGAACTCCTGACTGGGCCTGACTTCCTTATCTAATGTCTGGTCTCCGTGATTTCCATATGTATTGGAAAACCTCAAGGAATCTGCGTAATAATATTCCTTTGGTTTTCGGTAGTTTTGGACTATGGATTGTGGGTACTTTGCATTTACCTGAGGGAATCCTGTGAGGATAGGGTTGAGGGCGCCACCTGCCAGAGAGGATTTGAGTTTCCTTCTGCAGATTCCTAAGTACTTCCAAACTGATCACTTTTCTTAGTGTGCAATTTACAGAACCAAGAGTCAGATACATTTGAATTCTAAAACTTATAGGTTATGGTTTTGTATTTAAAACACTGCTTATCCTGAGACTTCTGGGTTGGTCTCTTAGCACTAACTCTTCTGCTGCCTCCTGGCCATATAGGTTCTGTGTGAGGAGAAACCATCAGAACAGAGCTGTGTAGAGAAGAAATGCCAGTGGAGCTCCGAAAGCCATCTAACAAGGGCTTTAATATCTCAGGTAGAAGGGGACGCTTGCTCTCACGCTTTAAATTCTAGACTAACTTTATTATAACTGTTCTTCTCACTGAAATTTAAAAAAACAAGGGAAAACGGGCAACTTGATGTGGAAGACATCCAGGAAATATGAAATGTTGGCTAATGGCCAATAAGTGGATCTTTCTCCTCTACGAACATCATAAATATTACGGAAACCTCACAGCTGATTGGAGTGGGTTAGCGCTGGCCAAGTACCGCCTGGATCCAGTCATTGGACACTGTAGTTTAGCAAAGGCTATAGTGCCAAGGGTGTTGATCTCGAATGCAGTTCAAGAAATTTTCATAGAAATGAGGTCAACTTTTTTCTTTTTTGCCTTTGTGACTCAAATTTCAAATGTTTTTGGCCCTCCTAACTCATCTCTCTTAAGACTCATCGCTCTAATTTGCCTTAGGGCAAATGCCCCGATAACTAAAATGAGAGTAGTGAGGGACAGGCATTTTCACATTAGTTGATCAGGCCTACGTGGCTCACATGGTAACTTAAAAGAATAGCTGTCCATATTCTCCAATAAGTGATACGTCACTGTCATTGCAAAACACTGTTAAGTGAAACAATGAAAAGAAATTCATGAATTCAAACCTCCTCAGGCTTTCGGGGAGGAAGTCTGGTCTGCCTAGGTTATGAGCAAGATGATTCCAGCCAAGGCAGTGCCTATGGGATCTGAGCAGGGCACACAGGGAACAAGGAAGGTTTGATGATGTTCACAGCATGTCAGGCTGGTTGGCTTTGACGCAGCGTCTCAGTGGGCCAGGAAAGAGGCCGCATCTCAGAGCTCAAGAATCTGCTCTTTCCACTGCTTGACTATGTTTCCCAAACAGTATTTGGTAGAATACTCATGTCTTTCCAGGTGTCAGTACATTAATAGGTTTTGGAAGGGGTGGGGAGTAACAGGGGATAGGGATAGGCTAAGGAAGGGTTCCAGGATCAAAATAAGTTTGGACATTCATAACACAAATTATCTCATTAAATGCTCTGAGAAGTCCTACAGCGAAGACAGTTCTTCAATTTAATGTAATGGTGTCTTTCAAACTTACTGTCTAAATACCCCTGTTCTGAAGTGTACCTAGTCACATCTTGTAGGTACTACAGTTTTGTGGGCATAGTTTGGAAATGCTGTCCCCTGATTACTTACATCATATAATCCTTGTGTTGTTTCGATGTGTAAACAGGTTTGACAACCAGGGGCCAGGGAATCTCGAAAGGGAGGAGTAGATTCACTTAAAGGAGGTAAGAATATAAAGAAGCAACTTTAGAGACACTATGGTTCCAACGTTTGAATTTTACAAGTGAGGAAATTAAGGTGAAGGGATTTGCCCGATCCTGTAAGTGAAGAGGAAGATACCTATTGGAACCCATTGTCTTTAATGACGGCTCGCCTCTCCTCATTTCACCCAGTAGGCACGGGGATGGCGGTGTCTGGGTTATAAGGCAAGTGGCAAGGCCAGCCTGGCAGGGATGAGGGAAGCCACGAAGTGAGGTAGACATGGGAACAGACTGGGTGTGTGGTGTGTATGGTGCAGAGCTCCAGAAGGGAGGGCAGGCCATGGCAGAGCTCTATGCCGGTCGGAAATAATCTCGTAAGCTGCAGAGTGAGGAGTGTCCAGATGGGAATGGGTGGAGGCTAGAAAGGGATCCAGAAAGCAAAACGAGTCTAGGCCCGGGATGTATGGCTAAGGAACAGCTTGCCCCAGTCAGGTTTCTATATAACAAACAATAAGTAAATCCCTTTGCTGATGTTAAGCTTGGCTGTCTGGCCCCACCAATTAAATGTTATGCTTCAAGGTGTGGAAAGCATTGTTTGAAGACTTTATTTTTGTTTCAATAAGGCATATTAGGTTCTTGATTAATTTTTGTCTCTTGCAATTTGTCAATGGAGATGTCGAAGGGACTTAATTTGTGGAACTGTTCTTGAAATTCAATAAAGTGAATTAAACATGATCTTTAATACACTGCTTTTAATAACTGCTCATAAGATACCTACAGAGGCATTAAAAACAAAAGAGGGCAGAATTTTGCTTATGTAGGGAGAAACTCTGGATGCAGGCACACTATCCTCTCCCTACAAATGGAATAAAAATATTTGCCTTTATTCGAACAGAAATACAATGATTTGATCTCATCTAAATAGCATGGCTTAATTGGATTTCAGAAGAACTGTAACTTTATAACAGATCTCTTTTGTTTTCCTTCTAATAGTGATAATAAACACATAACCTAAAACTTATCATCTTAACCATTTTTTTAAAAGATTTTATTTATTTATTTGACAGAGAGAGAGATCACAAGTAGGCAGAGAGGCAGGCAGAGAGAGGGGAAGAAGCAGGCGCCCTGCTGAGCAGAGAGCCCGATTCGGGACTCGATCCCAGGACCCTGAGATCATGACCCAAGTTGAAGGCAGAGGCTTTAACCCACTGAACCACCCAGGGGCTCCTCATCTTAACCATTTTTAAGTGTATATAGTTCAGTAGTGTTAAGTTTGTTCACATTGTTATGGAACCAATCTCCAGAATTTTTTCATCTGGCAAAATACGGCAAAATCTTTTTACCTGGAGTTCTTGATACACCATTAACCTCCCCCAAAACACGGGCACGTTTCTATGATGTTATTTAGGAAGTGTATGTAAATGTCTTTTGTTATGCACTTTCATACATATATAACATTACACGTAACATCCATGTAATTTACGAAATGCAGGACTGCCTGCATTTTCTAGAATAGCTTAGTGCCCTCAAATCACTAATTCATTGTTGCCTTTTCTCTCTACACATTCAAACCATTCAAAATATTTACTCTTCTAATATATTTCAGCTCATTTTCTTTTCCAATATCCCCTTGTTATTTTCATTTCCTAATCTTCTTTTTTGAGTTCAATTGAGAGATTTCAATAATATTGGACCAAACTTATGAGTAGATGGAGCAGCCAGTGCATGACTTACAGGGAACGGTGGTGACCCTTGTGAGACTGAGACAGGGCTTTATTTCTTTCTGGTAAAATACTGACCCTTGAATTCCCTTTTTGAAAATGCAAATGAGTCTGGCGTGCACAGGCCGGTGCCTGGCTCTCCCTCAATGTGGGTGTTTTTGTGCCAGGGAATACAGGTAGGAATCTTAGAAACCAAAGGTTTACCCAGGGATCCCGAGGGCCAGGCTGGGGAATGCTGCAAGGTTTTGATCCAGGATCTGGCCAATTACTTCTCTCTCTCTCCATCAGTCACGACTGATAGATTCTACTCTGCAAAGGGGGCAGTAAGTTACCCCAGGTTCAATCTAGCTGGAAGTTAAGAGCCCAGATGGGAGTGGGGTAGGAAAGCCAAAATGCAGTGGGGAGCGCTGGTCACCCTTCACATGTCTTCTAGACAGGGCCAGCAGGAAGCAAGGATGCTGAGGCAGAGGGCAGGTCTGATAGTAACCACCACGTCTGGTCTGGTCATACTGGTCGTTACGTTTTAAAATGCTCTTTATGATCAGTAAATAGCAACTCGAGTACCTGCCCTTCTACCCCAGGATTTTGTGGACCGCCCCCCACCCCTGCCTCATAGCCAGCCACTAAAGAGTTAATGTTTGGCTCAGTTGGGGTGGAGAGTCTTATGAGGTTGTTAAATATTTTGTATATCACTCCTGGAGAAAACTCAAGCCTCTCGTACTCTACATTTTGTGAGACCCATCTGCTCCCTGGCTGTTTCCCATCATCACTATGTGGTTTTAGTACCAGGTCATGGGCTATCTCCTGCTCTTGGGGCAGGGCAGGGGGAATAAGGAGGAAGGTTTCAGGACCATCATTCATGAGGATGCCCTCTGCCAGTTCCAGAACTGTGGTTAGGGGTGCTGTCCCTCAAGGGAGAGAAACGTCCTGCATCCTCGGAACCAGGGTCCTGGGATGGGGGCAGGGGGTGGGGAGGTGCTGTTTGCCGTCCTTCCTGTGTACTCCCTTTAGAAAACACATGACTTTGTCCTGTCTCCTCAGACATCATCACTGTTCAAGAAAGCCAGTGGTCAACAAGTAGTTTTTGGGGGCATATCAAGCATGAGAGCTCTGGCCAGCTTTCAGAAATGGGGGTGAGGGCAGTTTTTATAGACATCATAAACAGGAAAATTAATCTCCAAGATCATTCCTTGTAAAGAAATCCTCTGGGACTTACAAAATCAGATCACATTAACACATTTTGGCCACATTCCAAAATAACATGGACTTAAGCAGATAAATTCATTGAAAAATATTTTGAATGTTGCAAAACAATCTGGCCTTGGGTGACACGGCTTCCAGTAATGAAAGACATTAATTCAGAGACATTTCCCTGGAAATTAAAACCACGATGAAATATCACCTCACACTAGTGAGAAGGGTCGGCTATCATCAAAAGACAAAGGATAACAAACACTGGAAAGGATGTGGAGAAAAGGGAACCCTTGTACACTGTTGGTGGGAATGTAGATTGGAGCACGGAGGTTCCGTGGAAAATTAAAAATAGAACTACCATATGATCCAGCAGTCCCAGTTCTGGTAGATCTCCAAAGGAAATAAAATCATGATCTTGAAGAAGTATCTGTCCTTCCATGTCCATTGCAACATTATTTACAATAGCCAAGACATGGAAACAACCCAAGGTCCATCGACAGATGAATGGATAAAGAAACTAGTACCGTATACAATGGAATATTATTCAGCCATTAAAAGAAGGAACTCCTGCCATTTGCAACAACCTGTGCACACCTTAGGGCATTATGCTAAGGGAAGTAAGCCAAATGAAGAAAGACAAGTACCGTGTGATGTCACTTACATACGGAATCTTAAAAAACAAAAACAAAAATAGGTGCCTGGGTGGCTCAGTCGGTTAAGTGTCTGCCTTCAGCTCAGGTCGTGATCCCAGGGTCCTGGAATGGAGCCCTGCATCAGGCTCCCTGCTCAGCGGGAGCCCTCCCCCACTCCCCTTGCTTGTGTTCCCTCTCTCTGTCAAATAAATAAATAAAATCTTTAAAAACCCCCAAAAACCAACTCCTAGAAACATATCAAATTTGTTGGTTGTCAGAGGTGGGACTGGAAGTGTGGAAGGAGGGGGAACTGGGTGAAGGGAGATGTTTCTGGACGGTAGGATGATCATGGTTAAGAACACTGTATGGTATATTTGATAGTTGAAGAGTGTGTGTGGAGTCCAGGTGAATCGGTCCAATCTGGCTTGCACTAGCCAACCCGAGGCTTGCGCCTGTCCTGGCCCCCCTCTCCCCCCACCTCTGCACACACCTGTTCTGATCCACTGAAAGTTGTCTCTTCCCCTCCACGCCCAGGGCCTCTGCTGGTGCAAGAGCCTCTTTTCTTTCCAGAAGTCCCTGCTACATGGATCCACATCCTGGTCAAGCTTCTCATCTCCTTCCTTTACCACCTCTTCAAAATGTCACTGGAAGCCCCACCTTTCCTTGACCACCGCTCTAGGAGCTTCCGGCCCTCGCTGAGCTCAGTCGCACACACAGACGTGAGTTCCCTCACACTGGACTCAACGCTCAGAGAGAAAATGAAGACAAGTTCTTGTCTGGAGAGGTTCACTGTCTCCCCCGTGGGACCCTCCGTGGAAGAACTAAGATACAGGGAACGGAAGATGCTGGGCCACAAAACAGTGCTCACTTCCAACTCACCTGGGCTTTACTGTGCATGCTCTGATTTGCAGAAAGGGCTTGGGCTGGAAGTAGGCACGTGAAAACGATTTTTTTTTTCCCATTTGGATATGACTTTGTTTGGACTTTTCCTAGCCAAGCGACCAGGGAACACAAATTAATAAAGAGGCACATTTCATCTGGGTGCAGAGGGGGATGGCCCGTTATTCCAGGCCCAAAGCTATCCGGGGAGACATTGGCCAGAGTCATGTGGTGGCTTCTAATGGCGATGATGGGGAGGAGATGGATTTTTTTTTTTAAAGATTTTTTTATTTTTTATTTATTCATTTGACAGAGAGAGAGATTACAAGTAGGCAGAGAGGCAGGCAGAGAGAGGAGAGAGGAGGAAGCAGGCTCCCTGCTGAGCAGAGAGCCCGATATGGGCCTCGATCCCAGGACCCTGGGATCATGACCTGAGCCGAAGGCAGCGGCTTTAACCCACTGAGCCACCCAGGCGCCCGAGGAGATGGATTTTTATTGACCTTGTAGCCCAAGTGCTTAGACTAGTGCTGGGCACACGGTAGAGGCGTCCTATAAATGTTAGCTAAAAATAATGAAATAAAGGCGGGTGCCAGTCATGCTTGTTAAAAATAAAGAGGCCACAGGCACTCTTTCAGTTGGGCTGATCAGCTGCTGAGGCCAGCGTGGCCTTCCTCGAAAGAGCATCAGCTGTGTAATTCAACACGTGTGTATGCATGTGTGTGCACAAACATGTGTGTGATACATGTCAAATAACACTCATCATTTACAGTATTCTGTGGGTCCCTCCAAGCACCGGAAGCAGAGCGGTGCCCTCGGCTGCCCTATTTGAAGGCTCTGCCCCGTGCTCGCTTCGGCAGCACATATACTAAAATTGAAGGCTCTGCCCCTTGCCAATCTCACTCCCTAACCCATACTGATTCCTAATGACTTGTGCTTCCACTGAGCAAAGTCAGTTTATGCCAACTTTGTATAAATAATGCAAAATCTTCCTTAATCTTTAAATTTTTTTTTGGTCAACTTCTCCTCACGGTCCCGTTGACCTTGTGTCACCTTCTGCTGGAGGCCTGAGGTGAGGAGGACAAGTTTGGGGCACTTACCACGGTGCAGCAGAGGGGCCAGAACCACCAGAGGAGAGCCAGAGCCAGGAGCAGGAACAGGATCAGCAGGGCGATGGCCAGGATGGAGCCATCGGACTGTGGGGCCAAGAAAGAAGACGGTCAGTGGTGGGGCAGGCCACGTGTGAGACCAGTGGCAGCCGGAGCCTCCCCTTCCCCACCCTCCGGGCACCGAGATGCAGATTTGAGGCCCAGAGGAGAGCACAGTTTGCCAAACAAGTGGTTGAAACTCTGCCCAGCGTTCTGGGCCACAAGCTCCATGCAGCCAGTTCTCACGAGACACGGATTTGTCTTTTCAGAAGGCCCCTCTCTGCTCTTTGGACAACATGCTGGAGGACCAGCCCTGCAAGGGCCAGATCAGGTGCTTCCCACACAACTGGGCGTTGAGGTGAGAGGCTCCTTGCCTCTGGCCTGTCACCCTCTGCCTGGTGACATCCTCCTCTTCTCTGTCCCTGCTCTTTCTGCCACCGCCCGTGCTGCCCTCAGGACCCTCCTGCTCCGGATTCGGCCTGCTCCCCCGGACTGGTTCACAGAGAGGCCTGTGACCGATTCATGAGGCCGAGTCAAGAGCCCGCTGACAGGACGAGATGAAGGGCCGACGGATTCTAGGGAGGGAGGGGGGAGCAGCTGATTCAGAACCTGGGAGGCAAGGGGAGCGGTGGCTGAGTCGACACTGCTGTCAGATCAAGTGGCTGTCAAGTTGGGGCCGGGGGGTGAGGCAGGCGCCTGAGATAAATTTTGCCCATTTTGAAATGTGCCGAGGCGGGTCCTGAACATAGTCATGGGCTGCCGTGGCCTGAGACGGAGGTTAACTTTCAGCGAACAGAGACCCCGCCCTGTGTCAGTATTATAGGGCTGCGGGCTCAAGGAAGCAGAGTTAAGTCTCCTCCACCTGCCCTCGCTCCCAGCTGCTGGGAGTGGAAATGGGCACAAGTTTTGGAGGGGGGGTGGAGAGGGCAGGTTGAGGAGCAAATCGTCATAGGTATTAATTGTCATGGTACTCTCTCTGAGCAAAGCTGGAAATTCCACTTTTATCTCCCCCAAATTATCACGTGTGTTCACACCTAAATGTTGTTCTCAGTTAAGGAATGGCTAATGCATTATAGAACTATTGCACCATTGATTACTGTGTAGACGATATTTTCAAATAATATTTACTTATTTTTAAAAAAGATTTTATTAATTTATTTGACAGAGAGAGGGAGCACAAGTAGGCAGAGCAGCAGGGAGGGGGAGAAGCAGGCTCCCCGCTGACCAGAGAGCCCAATGAGGGGCTCGATCCCCGGACCCTGAGATCACGACCTGAGCTGAAGGCAGACGCTTAAACGACTAAGCCACCCAGGCATCCCTCAAGTAATATTTAAATGGCATGAGAAAAATTCCTGATATAATGAGTGGATTTCTGTATAAATGTCAGGAGTGAGAAAGACTGAGGGATATTTATTAAAATATTAATAGCGGTTTGGCAGATAGTGGGTTTACGGTAATTTTCTTCTTTTTTTTAATCTTTCTTTTCTTTCTTTCTTTCTTTCTTTCTTTCTTTTTTTTTTTTTGACAATTTGTAGTGAGATGATAAAGTACTGAAGTTGTTCTTTAAAGATCTGTCCTTGGGGCTCCCTACTTTGGCTTCCGAGTTCGCCTGGGCCAGAGGTTCTTATCCAGGGCCAGGGGACCTATGGGGTACACAGACGGGTTCAAGGGGGCGGAAGCTTGTGGCCCTCTCCAAATTACACCCATGATCATCATGACCTGGGTCTTCAGGGGAGACCGCTGCCCCCCACCCCCAGCCCATCCAAGAGGAGCGAGGTCGGGCAGCCCGCTCAGGCGAGTGCAGCAGGTAAACGGAGCGCTGGGACTTGACTCACTCCTACTCTGAGTGCTCCGAGGGGGCTTCTGGAAGCTGTTTAAAGGTAGCTCTTACTCCCTGGAATGTCTTTGACCAAAAAGTCAGGGAACTAAACACGCTGGTCCAGCCAAGGACCAACACTAAACCCAGCCAAAGCCTGGGGAAGCCCGAGTGCCCCTGGGGGAGGCGCAGCCTCACAAACGCAGGTGTGGGGCTGGGCCGTGGGTGGGGATGGAGCACAGATGCCAGAGGAGGGACAGGGCCTCGACGGAGAGGACCCACCACATGGATGCTGAACTACGGGGGAGAGGGATGCTCTCGGCAAGGCCACGAAGAAGTCATGAGTGTTTCCCAAGCTTAGTGTTCGTCAAGGATAACTCTTAACCCCTCAGCCTCTGCCTTCCCCAGCCATAAATGGAGACACTGGACCTCAGCGGCCCCACTGCACTGACGGCGGGACAAAGGACACCTGAGGTACATGCAGACGCGGGGGGGGGGCAGCCGGCACGAAGGCTTCCATGTCGAACCTCACCCTCCCTCCACGTCCTCACCACAGCAAACACGGTGGGCGTTGCAGACCATAAATCTGCTGGCACTTAGAATAATAAATAGTTTTGGTTACTGAGAGGCTCATAAAACAGCAGTCTTTGAGTATTGAGTTATAATTTAGTGAAGCCTACAGACTACATTTATTCCCATTACACTCACTCTCCCGGCTCCTGATCTTGTTTTTCACTTCAGATAGAGGAACTGAAGCAGAAAGCCTCAGCTGTTGTGGAGAAAAGTTTTCACTTCCTTCTGGAAGGAGAAGGTTTCTGGTGCAGCACGGAGGGAGAAGGACCTGGCCTGCAAGCGGAGAGAGGAGGCTTCTGCCCCCGGGGGAGACTTCCTGGGTTGAGACACACCTAAGTCTGGCTTTCCTCCAGCCAGGTTGGGTCTGCCGCTTACAAGCCACAGCTCTCCTGGGCTGTAGTGGAGGAGGATGAGGGAGGGGGAGGAGGAAGGTGGGGGGAGAGGTGGGGGGG
>LNAC01000129.1:402725-424352 GCA_002007465.1 Ailurus styani | reverse complement strand
GGAGGATGGGGGAGGGGGAGGAGGAAGGTGGGGGGAGAGGTGGGGGGGTGAGGGGGACAGTCATGGGCCTCAGGACTCAGGAAGGGATGAGGTGCAATGAGGGGAGTGGGAACACACAGGGCCAGGAGGGATTTTGTCCTGCTCTGGAAGGCAGCGGGGGACACGGCCCCCAATGCATTGCCTGCTATTCAAGCACTTTCCGCAATAGTTACATATAAACCCAGTGTGACAGAGTCACCATCAAACACAGGGCAGGAATTTTGGATAAACTCGGACCTGAAGCCAATGTTGTCCTGGGAAAGAACATGTACCTGCAACCCTAGAGGGTCCTTCACATATTCATTTAGCAAACGTTTATGGATGATCTGTTATGTGCCCATTGAGCAGACCTCGGGGATGCAGAATCAATTAGAACCAAGGTGTTCACGGTCTGCTCAGAAAAGTCGTATAAACAATGACCCACATGCAGGGGCTGCGTGTTAGCCAACAGCTGTATACTTAGCACCTTTTATGTGTCAGGGAGTGAACGATATAGATGGTCTTTATTTTTTTTTAGATTTATTTATTTATTTATTTATTTATTTGACGAGAGGGGGAGAGAGAGAGAGAGAGAGCGAGAGCGAGAGAGAGAGAGATCACAAGTAGGCAGAGAGATAGGCAGAGAGAGAGAGAGGAGGAAGCAGGCTCCCGGCTGAGCAAGGAGCCCGATGCAGGGCTCGATCCCAGGACCCTGAGATCACGACCTGAGCCGAAGGCAGAGGCTTTAACCCACTGAGCCACCTAAGTGCCCCCATAATCTGATTTTAGAACCTCACTCTCTTCCCACTCAACTATCACAATATAATATCAGATTTATAAAATTCGCTTAAGAGGGGCACCTGGGTGGCACAGACGGTTAAGCATCTGACTCTTGGTTTCAGTTCAGGTCTGTCATCTCAGGGTCCTGGGATGGAGCCCCAGGTCAGGCTCTGTGCTGAGTGTGGAGTCTGCTTGAGTATCTCTCTCTCTCTGCCCCTCTCACTCATGCTGTCTCTCTCTAAAATAAGTCAATAAAATCTTTAAAAAACATTCACTTAAGAACTACCCGCACTTTAAAGGCTAAGCCTTAAGCGGCTGTGTGAGAGAAGGAGAGATGGAGCCATATTTGGGATGGCTGCATCTGCTCCAATGGAAGCTTCCCCCACGTGGCCCAGTGTGGATCAATATGTCACATGGGTGAAACTGTATTTCAGAGTGAAGTCAGAAGGGGACGAGACCAACAGCAGGACCCGCCTTCCCGTTATTGTCATGGGTTGGAGTTTCAACCATTAACCTCGTGAAGTGGGATTGACAACTCATGCAAGGATGGCCCCATGTAACCTGTTGAATATGTCTCAGTGTGTAGTTTACAAATACATACACATCTGCACTATTTGGTAAATGGTATTTGCTTCATTCATGAAATTAATCACATATTCTAAACCAGTTCTTTTGCATCTTTACCAAGTCCCCAAATGAAGAATCCCATTGGGTGCTAAGGAGCAGGTTCTGCCTTTGGCTGGGAGGCACATAGAATGTTCTGGAGCCCACATTATGTAACCTATTGCCCCAGAACCTGGCTCCGTTCCTTTACTCTGGTACTCTGGTACCAATTGCCTTGACTCCTTGGACTCTGGCCACTGACATGCCCTCCTGTGTCCCCACTCACTGTCCGTTGGCCTATGTCCCAAAGCTTATTGTGGGATAATTCCAGGAGTCACGGGCTGACTGTCGCCCTCCGCCTGACTTAGGACGGGTGTGCTCAGTCTCTGCTCTCCCTCTTCACCAGGGCAAAGGGTGGCCAGGACCAAAGAGACCCCCAGGCCTACCTGCTCATACCACAGGGCTGAGTGGGGTCATTTAAGTCAGTGGCCCCAGTTATAAAATTGTGCCTTCATAGGCCCTGTCTCGGATGGCTAGAGGATGGCAGGGAGCAAGGTGGCTTCTGAGAGTTCATAATTCAAGCAGGTACCAGCCTCCAGGCTGATGCAAATGAATACTCTCTGAGAATCCTTCCTGGGGAAGGGAAGCCTGAGTAGGGACCTGATTTATGAGCCAAAGTGAGAGCAGAAGCCAACTTGCTTAGCAAACTCTCAGACTCTGACATCTGCCCTTTGCCGGGCAGCCCATGCATGTAATTTTCCAGAAACCTCCAAAAAATTTCAGAGGGAAAAAAGCAGCAGATAAATAGCCAAAGACTGATTCCTACGATTGTTATTTTTCAGACAGCCTACATATCGCTGCGAGTTCCATTCTTGTTTTACTTAAAAAGTGAAAAGAAAGTTTAAAAATCAACATGGCTCTTTAATTAGAAAAGTATTTGGCAGGTGGTGGGGGGTTCTGGGACACGGGACTGGAGTTACGAGGCAGGAGGGGAAGTGAGCAGAATGAGGTGGGGGTCTCTTGAAGTTGCGGGTGGGGGTGGGGGTTGGTAATCATCTGTTTCCTTCAGTGACTAGTCCATGCTCTCTTAAATCTGAGGGCAGGTGGTGCTCAGCCCTGCTCCCTCCCTCCGGTAGGTTATGGTTGTTAGAGTGAGCATCCCTGAAGGCCTTCAAGCCAAATGCCCGCTTCCTAGCTTTCTTTAATTCCTTCTGTTCCCAGCGCACCGAAGGAGGGCCTCTCTTTAAGACAAGGAGGCATTGTTTTCAAGGGCATAGGCTTGGAAACTTGATGAATGAAAGCGCCTCTTACTTGGTAGGTTGTAGGTAATTTTGGATTTCTGATGCAGGGCACAAGGGGGAGGGATCTTGTCTGGGCCCATCTGCCCCGCGGTGACAGAGAGAGAGAGAGAGAGAGAGAGAGAGAGAGAGAGAGAGAGAGGCAGGCCTGGGGACAACAGAGCAGCCAGCACTGCTCCTCCTTTCTGTTTTGTTTTGGGGGTTGCCATGGTAGAGAGGAGGCTAACATCGAAAGGAATCAGTGGGAGACTGGGGGAAGCTCAGCTTAAAGAAACTGTGCTATCCTGCATCTCACTGCTGGGTTTGGACTGGGACTCTGCCCCATGCACCGCAGGGCTCATTTTGTAGCCGGTGAAGCATCTCGGTTAAGAAGGGAGCTTGCTTCCCTACTCCTGTGTGTCCTTCCATGTCAAGGGTACCCTGTGGGTGCAGACCTTCTCTTCCCCTTTACTCACGCAATGAAGAAGGCCAGAGTGAACCAAGCACGATGTGATCCATTCTCCCTGTCCCTCCCAGAGCATGCTGCTCCCAAGGAGCGGCCCACAGGGAGGCTGGCTCCCACTGAACTTCTAAGTGAGCCATCCCAGACAGGACCTTCTCTCCTCTGCTGTGATACACAGCTGGTGTTGTCGGGAGGTCTATGCCTATACAATATGGGGGAGCCCTTTAAGAGAAAGAACATAAAAATACAAAGGCAAAATTATGAGGGTCCCTTCCAGGGTCTTAGGAAGGCTAGGAGGGACCCACTCAAGTGAGCAACCTTGCAGCTCCAATCTCAGCTGCTGGGGAACTCTGCTGCTGGCTCTGTCTTCGCTGGACCGGCCCCACGCCCACAACGAGTCTGGTAAACCTATTTAATTCTGGACTTCAGTTTGCAGTCCGTTTGCTGCCCCACTCAGCCAGTCTCTAGCCTAGAATAACAGAGGCAGTAGTGAGGGTCACGTATCATTTTGGGGGCATCTCATTTCTGTGAGACTTCTAAAGAAAGCATCCTATGCTTTATGCCTCCACCAGAGGGGCCCCTCCAACATCTCTTCTTTCCACATCACCCAAGAGGGGCCGTGGCAACGGTGACGATGGGGTCTGACAACATTAGCCGAGGGGTTCGGAGAGCCCTCACTCTCTGGGTGTGTTTGCTGTCGCTCTACGATCTTTGCCAGGTTTTGTAGGTCCCGTGTAGTAACACCGAATTACTGAAGAGATCAGAGCCTTTCACGAGGCTAGCTTTTCCACATTCGATGTAAAAGAATGAACTAACAGCTTTATTAGCCAGACTCTGCCAAAAATATGGCAAGAAAAGGGCTGGTGATCCATTTGAGTTTCTTAAATGCTGGCGATGCGATTTCCCCGGATTTAGGTGGTGATGGATGAGGCCACGGGGCATGCCACGGTGTGGCGAGGTGGGTTCGCTATGGCGTGAGGCTACCCAGTGGCCCGTCTTCACCTCCTCCCTCCACCCTGAGCCCAGGCCCTCCCTCTCTGCTACTGAGTGAGCTTGTGTTTGAAGCCCTAGAGGGACAGTGACCCCTTCTGCAGGGGCAGCCCTGGTCTACGACCTTGTGATCTCATGGCAGCCTGCTGGTTCTGAATCCTGAGGAAGCCATGCGGGGAGAGAGGGAAATGTGCAGAGATCAATAGACTTGTCTTTTTCAGAGGAGAGACCCCATGGAGGCCAGGGGGGGCCCTACACCCCGTGTTGTGGCCCGTTCAGGTCTAGGCCATGTTCCTCCCTCCCAGGGCACGGGCTGCCACTTGGGAGGAGTTACATTCCAGGGCTCTGAAGTGGAATTCAGAGCCATCCTCAGCAGCTGGTCTGAGCTCTGTTTCCTGCCCAGACAAAACTGGCAGAACACGGGCAGGTTTTATTTTGTAAGATGAAATTTTAGTCATTTTATTGCTGCTGAGAAGTTCTGGATGGGCAAGCCCCAGAGATCAAGCTTCTCTCTCTCTCTCTCTCTTCCTCATAGCTTATATATTCTGACTATTATTTCTGGAAGCAACTTCAGTGATTATCTAACTTCTCCATCCAACCCGCCCTTAGTTTTATTGGAATTCTATTCTCCCTATTTCTGTGACGAGTACCAGACTCTCCTGAGCCTCTGTCCTCCTCTCTGACGATCCCTTATCCACCTTCCTCATGGCTGCTCCTTGTAGTCAGTCCTTTAAATATCTGCATGGACCATGGATCCATTTTTTTTTGAAAGGTATATAGTTTTTATTTTGCTTGAAGCATGTCTACTTTTTAAATTCACTTCAAAAAATCATGGTAAAAATATACAAATAAAATGTCCCATTTAATGTCATGCAGCCGGTGGGCGAACTCTTGGTCTGTGCTGGTGTCTTTGTGCCACTCTCCATGGGCTGCCTCATTTCCTTTCAGAGTTTTAACTCTCATCTCCGTACTGACGGCTGCCATCTTGATCTCTAGCCTAGCTCTGTCCCATGCTTCAGTGCTGCAGTCAGGGTCGTTCGACTGTTTGGCGGGTCTTACTGATGCCTCCAAGTCAACGGTTCAAACTGAGCTCATTATTCTCCCCTTCAAACCTGCTCGTTCTCCTCTCCTCATTCAATGGCACTACATACCAACCTAACCTCTTCTTGGATCTGTCCCTGTCTGCTCCTCCTCCACGCTGCGGATTAGGGTTAGAACCTTATTATTTCCTTCCTGGACAGTGGAGCTCTCCCTTCACTGGTTTCTCCACCACTATCTTGCTACCGCAAATTCCATCCTCTAAAGCAGCATCTAGAGTCATCCATCTAAAATGTTGTTCTGATAGCTCTAACGGCTCCTCACTGTCTGCACGATTTCGTAACATTTGAGAATTTGATGAAACCCCTTTGCTCAGAAAAGTACACAAGTACACATTTACATTTACACACCAGATCACAAATTTTGATGACAATTACAGGGCATCCATCAAAGCCCCATAATCCATGATGGGTCCTCAGCTCGAGGTCCTTCACAGAGAGGCCTCTTTTATTTCTCCAACCTCTTCTCCTCTCCACTTCCTTCCTTACACTTTGTGCTCACCTCGCTGTACTGTTCTCTTGTGTTCTTCTCCCTGAGACGCCCTTTCGTCCTTTTATTGCTTCGGTAGCTGTTTCTTATCTTTCAAGTCTTAGCTCAGGCAACACCCGATTCATTCCTACCTTGCCTACTAATTGAACACCTACTATGTGCTAGGCCCTCTACAAGCACTGGCAGAAAAGATGGACATAGTCTTTGTGATCGCAGACCTTGTAGTTGAGTGCAGAGCACAGACAAGAAAACACTACCAATGAATTCTGAGTTTGTGCTCTCATTTTGTATGACTACCTTAGCATTTACTGTATATTATAGAAATGATATCATTACGTGGCTAGTCTCTCTCACTGAAGCCCCTAGAGGACACAAGTCTGACTTACACATAGTAGAGTGTTTCAAATATAAAAAGACTTGTCACTCAAGTATTTATTAGATGGAGACAAATTAGGATTTAGCAGGCTAATCCCTTCTACAGCTAGTAAGTGGCACTGGAGCCAATGTTGCCCTACACTGTTTACCTACCCCCTCCAAGCCCCCATTGTTGGAAGCAGCTCACTAACCTCACTGCAAAGAGCTTGGGCTTTGGAATCAGGAAAAGATATTTAAATGCTAATTCTTCCACTTATTAATATGTAGACTTTAAAATATTAATATGTAGACTTTAGAAAAGTTGTTCAAATTCTCTTAAACTTCCTTTTCTGTACATATATGAAGTTAATTCTTACTTCCCAGGATTGATTTGATCCGAATGAGATAAGAGATGTAAAGATCCTGGCATATGGCCATCCTTCAATAGATGTGATTTCCCTTTCTATCCCCTTTTGCTTTGATGCCTACATAGTGTTCCTGTTGATATGCCTGGGCTTGGTCTAGGCGAGTGAATATGATTCCTGTAAACAGTCTTCTGCTAACTGTGGCTGGAGCTATGGTGTGAGTGGGTGGTTCCAGGTTAGGTATTTGGGAGACCATAGGCCCTGAGATGTCCATACCAGTGTCAAGGAAAGGGAAACCCATGTGGGTTTTCCTTTTTTTTGTTTTTAAATATATTTTATTTATTTATTTGACAGAGAGAGAGAGATCACAAGTAGGCAGAGAGGCAGGCAGAGAGAGAGGAGGAAGCAGGCTCCTTGACGAGCAGGGAGCCCAATGCAGGCCTCGATCCCAGGACCCTGAGATCATGATCTGAGCTAAAGGCAGAGGCTCTAACCCACTGAGCCACCCAGGTGCCACCCCATGTGGGTTTTCCAATGGCAAACTCAATCACCCTCATTAAAGGTGAACAAATATTAATGTTGGTAAAACATAATCAAACCTTATGATTCATTTCTGCTACCTGAGAGGTAATCTGAGCTAGAAATGGCAATAAAATTGATAGACACCGAAGACACTGGATTCCTTAACTTGAAAAGTAGGCAGTATAGAAAAAAAATATCAGGTGAGAATTACCGAAGCCCTAGTGGAACTCCACTTAAAAAGTATGGCTATAAAATAATGAGGCTAGTCTTGTAGTGAACAGAGCAAACCCCTACATTGAAATGAATCTCATTCCCTCCAAACTTAGTGGCTTTGGACCCTGGAGACTCTCCAATGATACAGCCATTGCTCAAAGCAATCCTGAAACACCTCCCTTAGAACTGGTTTTGAAATCGATTTATAGGCCACAAAAAGAAAACCTTCTACCTTCTTAGTCACGCTTTGCTTTTCACCAAGGAGGTTCCCAGCTTGATTAACTACCATTCACCAGACCCGGTTCCCCGCAACTTGTAGGGGTTGTTTTCATAACAAAGGCTGATGTTTCCCTATTCCCCTATTGAGGATATCCAAATACCATGACTTGGAAGTGATGGTGATTTCAGAGCAGGACTGCAGAAGATAGTTGGCACTGTGACAGTGTGTTGGAGAAAGCATATGGCTTTCCAAGGTAAATATTTTGAAGGACTAGCAATCATTTGGACATGCGAATTCTAGTTTGCTATAAATCTTATGACTTTATGCCTTCTGTAAATAAAACCAGAGGGACTTAGAGAAGCCATCACTGGAATGCGATTGGGGGGAGATTGACGCCATACTCCCTCAAACGCAAGCTCTGAGGTCCTTTGTCATGGAAGGACACTCCATATCAAGGTTTTCCAGCATCACCTTGGTCTTCTTGTCACCCTGAGGCAGTAGAGACACTTCATCTCACTCACAATGGTAAGGGTGATAATAAGTAAATCTTGGATTCATTCAGCACTTTCCTTTCTCTCCATAAAACGCATAGAGCTTGTTAATCAAAACCAGTTTTTAGAGAATAATTCAGACAAGATGCAGCTCATTAGTACTCAAAATGCCTTAGTTCCTGTGAGTGGGCTGTGTGTAGGCTCTAACCCTATGTTAGAGAGAAAGTTCCTTAGTAATGTTTTCATATGATGGCACTGGAAGAGAAAAGCTAATTTCTCGTTTTCATTTTTTGTTTCATTGTAGGGACTGGTCTCCTTGCCTTTAACGTAGCTTTTTATTTAAGGTATGAGCTTAACTGGTTTTCTTGGTCATCCCACCCATATTAGTCAGCATCATTATTACCTATTATCAGCAAGTAAGCATACCCTCCATATACTGGTAGCTGTTGCCTTAGATTATGAACTTGGAAAGGTAGAAGCCAGGCCTATGATTTGGGTGGTGCCTCATAGACATAGATGCTTACCAGTGGGGACCATGATGAGTGATTCCTCAAAACTATGTCTCTAAACTGAATTATAGAGTACCTGGAAACCAACTAATCATCTTCCGTTGAGTTTCTAACACACAGTGAGCAGCTGGAGACACAGAAAGATGAGCACAGTGAGTCTCCACTCCTGGGAGATGTCATCACTGTCCAGTTAGAAAGTCAGGACTGATTCACTGGGCTCGCTCAAGGAGCAGCACAGGGGATGTGGAGTTAAACTTGAACTGACACTACAAACCACAGTGCTTGAGCTCAGAGCAGAGAGAGTTCAGGAGGCTTGCCAAGGTCAGTGAGGCATCCTGGGGCAGGTCCAGGCAGCACTTGGCAGGCCTTGAAGCCACAGTGAAATGTGGGTACGTGGAGAAAAGGAGAGGGCATTCCAGAAGGAAAGTGAACTGTGATCAAAGGCATAGAAGTAGGGACGGACATCACTTTATTTAGAGTGAGGAGGTATGGAATGCAAATTTTTGATCATCATCAAACATTTTTATCTATTAGGAATGAATGCATTCACAAATTTTAAGTCTAGCAGGTAAAGGTCAACTACGGTTGACAGATTGGATTCTATCAGCAGCAGCATTTGTTAGATATTCATTTAGGTTGAGTTTGTACCTATACATACATTCTCAAAACCTTGAACTTTTGGATACCTTTCCCAATTCCATGCATTTGGGCAATGAAGGTAAAAGAAATTGCCTTAGCTGTACCTTTCATATTTCCTTGGCTTGCAAATGAACCAGTTCTTCTGACACTGGGTTGTGCGTAAAAGAAACCCAGGAATATTTTAGTTGTCACTTATTCAAATGCTTTTTAATTTTTTTTTTTTAAAGAAACAAAACATTAAGCCCACTTCTTTGGGCACTGACTAAGCTAACATCTGTTCTAGCAACCACGGTAATGGCAAAGGAATGCTAGTTATATATTGCTTGTGGCGCTGACAGACTCTTGTTTTAGGGAGATATAAATTAAATCACTGACCTCTGAATTTCCTAATGAATAGATGAGAAGCTGGTTGCTTTGCAAAAGCAAAGGTGTTGATATGCTCTTGGGGGACTCTGTCATTCTGCAGGAAGCAGAAGGAAGAGCTTGCTGGCTTTGGGGGAGTGCAAACAATATAAATCATGTCAGTCCCAAATAATGTCCTGATCAGAAACTGTCCTGGAACAGCTTGTGATTTGGTGTCATGTGACCATAAATTGCCACCCAGGACAATATGGCCTGGGTTTGGCTGCTGTTTCCTCCAGTTCTGTGATAGTCTAGTCCAAGGATTTGGCCAACTTTGGACCATTTAAGGAGTTGGCAATTATTTCAGTGTTGGCGGAAAGGAGACCCTTTGAGGCTCTCTCTTCTTTTTGGCCCTATTTCCCAAACTGTTAATCAAACCTTCCCCTTGTGCCTCCTTTTCTACTTCTGCCCTCCTTCTTCCCTTCTTCCTCCTCCTCCTTCTTCTTTTTCTCCCCCCACCCACCATCTTTCCCCCTCTCCCTCTCCACTCATACACACTTTTTGGATCCTCTTTAAATTGTGCTCTTCTTCCTACAATTGTGCCTCTCACTGCTGGACTCACTGATCCCGAACGCTCAACCCAAAGACTCAAACATTCAGAATAGCTCCAACAGCTCAGGAGTAGGCATGAATGGACACACTGGTCATTCACTAACGGTTGTGTACTTAGGACATACACTTTCTCTCAAGTTCTTTTTTTTTTTTTTTAAAGATTTTATTTATTTATTTGACACAGAGAGAGAGATTACAAGTAGGCAGAGAGGCAGGCAGAGAGACAGGGTCCCTGCTGAGCAGAGAGCCTGATGCGGGCCTCGATCCCAGGATGCTGAGATCATGACCTGAGCCGAAAGCAGAGGCTTTAACCCACTGAGCCACCCAGGCACCCGCAACTAATAGTTTTCTTTGTTACTTCTCTATTTGTCTTGTTTTCTATTCTGTTCTTACTTTCCTACTTTTGTCCTTCTCTTTTCCCAGCTGGGTTTACTCTCTAGTTCTCTAATGTTTTGAGTTCAATGCTTGGTTAATTGACTTACAACTTCCTTCTTTTCTATTACAAACATTCAAGGCTACAGATTTCCCTCTAAGAGCCACTTTAGCTGCATTCACAAGTTTTGCTATGTGGCGTCTTCATAATTGACTAATTTTAAGTATTTCCTAATTTCCATTATGACTTTGCTTTGTCTTCTAAAAGGTTTAGATGTCTGTTTGAAATTTCCAAAAATGTGAGATTTTTCCCAACTATGATAAGCCCTGCAATAGCATCCTTGGCTATATCATGAAGCTGGCCATAATGTGGTTGGTGATCAGCTCCCACCCTCTCTCTCTCCCTCCACTCTCCAGAGGAGACAGGCTAGACTGCTCTTTTTTCCACAGTGGATGGGGTGGATGGTGGAAAGGACATGACTGATCAGTTTTGTTCAGGATATGTTTCTTTTATTTTTGGCACAGTACATACTGATGTGAAATATTTCACAGAATTTAAGATGCATCCTTGTAGATAACTGGTTATTTGATGAGCCATTAGGGAAAATGTGGCCAATTAAATGAGATATATTATTGATTACCTGAAAAATCCCAATGTCAGAGATGTTAAAGTGTGCAAAAAGTATGTCTTAGAATTTATAAAATGATTGTATTTTTTTAATTAGTCTTATAATCGTGTAACCCCTATTTAATGCAACTGAAAAATTTTGGACCCTTCTTAGAATATTTTGCTGTAACCTCATTGTGTGCCCACTAGATCATGCTTAATTGAATTATTCAAATCATTTATATTTTATTAATTTTCTTTAGGCTGCTTAATCTATTAATTACCAAAAAGAATTGTATTTAAATCTCTCGTGGTGGTGGATCTATCAATTTCTCTTTGTAATTTGGTCAATATTTGTCTCATATTTGCTGAGGATATGTCATTAAGTTCAGATTAGAATTATACCCTCCAAGTTAAGTGTCCCTTTTAACATTATGTAATGGTCCTCTTTATACCAATAACTTTTTTTGTTTGCTCTATCTAGTATTAATATAGGTATAGTAGGTTCCTGTTGGTACTTTCCTGATACAACTTTTCTCATACTTATATTTTATTGAATGTATTTTTTAATTGTAAACAGCATACGGTGTGATATTCTTTAAACACAATTTGTCTCTGTGTTTTTTAACTGCTGAGTTTGGTCCTTTATATTTATCTTGGTTATGGGTTATTTGGATTTAACTTTTATTTCTAAAAATAAATATTGCCATCTTATATGTGTTTATTACAGAGTTTCTTGAGAGCCTAGATTCAGAAAAAAATTTTTTTCTTATTTATTCTCAAAACAAGGAAATTTCAAACTTAGGGCAAACATTCTTTAAAATGCTTTGAGATAAAAATATTGAAAGTCAATTGCTCAAACATCCAAGAAAAACAAATCAGCTCGACTCCTCCAAAACATATTTGAAAAGATACTTTTATGCATATGAGGGTTATCAAAATAGAGATGTTGGCAAACTCTTTTTATTTCAGTTCACAAACAACATTTGATATCTGAATTCTACATTCTGATATTCCTGTGGTCTTTTGCCCTTTCTAATGATAGTATGAGAAACCACAGGTTATCTTGTTAAAATAATAATAGTAAAAAATACTAGATAAAAAAGACCTTGAATCATGTATGGCTTTCCTGAGACTAACTAATAAAGAGATGAGAATGATTTATGACTAGTATATCAATTGTTTGTAAATCAGAAAGTGTGTTTTGAGATTACTTGAAACAAGTTGTTCTCAGAAGGAGCTCAGAAGGAGCATGCTTTGGTCTGAAGTATAATAATCTCTTTTGTATTGGGTGGAAGTTGGCCAATTTGAATTGCACTAAGACAAACCATCTCCGGTGTCCCAACAAAAGGATCTCATATTTATTTGCAGAATGTAAGAGCCAAACTCAGTTGTTCTACTGTATAGGACCGCTAATGTTTACCTTATTCCTTCACCAGCTTACTTTTAGTTTTAGAATTATAGACTCTCAGTGCTGGAAGGAGTCTGAAAGCTAAGTCCAATTGCCTGTCTCAGGCATGAATGGCATTTACATAATTCTGCCAACTTCTCAAGTTGCCTGTGCTTGAATACAACCCTAACAGGGAGCTCACTGCTCCCTGAAGCAGCCAATTACATGGATCATTTTAAAAACTGAGCCACAAACTGGTTAGCAGCCTACTCTACTCTTTGCATCTATACAATAAAAGCAGACACTCCTGTCTCAGGACAGTCCTGCAAATACTAAAAGCAGGCAAGTCAAGCAGGCAAGACAAGTCTTCCTTTGTCTCAGGCCAAGAGTCCCAATTCCATAGAATATTCTATGTAACCTACCATATTTGGCAATACTTTTCACACATTCAGTTTCCCTAGGCTCTCCCTTGAAGTGTCCTGGTATTTCATACAATACTCAAATGAGATTTTACCTCCACCAAGTTCAGAGGTTCTGTCCCTTCTTTAGTCACAGATACAATACTTCTGTTAATTCAGAAGCCAGAGCCTCTTTGGAAACCACATCCCTGCACTGATTCTCAAAGGGCTTGTAGCATCAGGGTAAGGAAACTAACTCTGGATATCTACTGTGTACCAGGCCAGCTATTTAAGGACCAGAATTTCAGCCTCCACATCAATATGATCCCAGAGTCCATGCTTATTCCCACTTTCCCCTGTGTTTTGTTAAGACACAACTTTCAAAGGACATATTACCTATAATTATAGCAGTAATAAAGTAAAGGACATCCTTTTCCAGGGCCGAGTATGAAATGCTAATGAGTCACTTGCAGCCCTGGGGCTGTGGGTTGGCCACTTTGGGTACAAAGTTCCCTTCAGATAGTGTAAAAGTAAACTGGAGCCTATTTCCTTTCCAAATGAACAAATTTATAAATCAATGGCATCCAAATTAGTGTTATTTTGTTAATATACTTGGAACATACAAATGATGGATTGATCTTCCTAAAATAATGCTTTGTACTTTTTTGGAATGACTTCCCACGGTCCAAACTCTACCATCTGTCTGTCATTCAAACCCTCTTCAAGGTCAGTCTTCTATTTCTCCTCCAATCCAGTCTCCTCTTACTCTTCCAGGCTATGTGAACTGACAGTAGCTGAATGAACAAGGAGAGGGTGGGTGTGGGAGTGAACTGGACAGGAAGTGGAATAATGTTAAGATGAAGAAAGCTATAGGGTAAAGTCAGAGTGTGGGCACTAGTCCTGCCCTCTTCGACCGGGAGTTTGGAAAGGACTTGTCTTCTCCAGGGGCCATTTCTTAGAATTGAGAAACAGTTCAGGGAGGGTCTTGTTGGGAAAAAGGCACTCATGGGATAGAGGTTTTGGGCTGAGTAAACCATGAGCTGCCTATTTGTTCTTCCTGAATTTCTAGAATGATTTGTCCAGCTCTCTCTTGCAGGGGGGTGGGGAACATCTTTTTGGATAATTGGGACACAATCCCCTAACTCCAGTAAGTAGACACTCCTCAAAGTGTGTAGTGCTTGTGTCAGTGACTTATCCAAAGGCCAGTGTGGAGGTTCGTGAGTTTGTGGAACAGATGGGGAATTTCTGGGCACCTGTGTGATATTTGCCTTTTGCAACCCACAGTGTAAAATATATACCTCTTGGAGTGTATATTATGTCTTGGCACCTATGTCGTGGGTTCTTTGAGTCCTTAACATTTTGCCTATAGCACTATTTTAATACACGTTGATCTTGATCTTTGGCCCCATTTTTCACCAACAAACTCCTTCCTACACATCTTTTCCCTACTCAAGAGACGCACATGCTTACAGCTGTTGGTATGAAGTATCTATCCCAAAGATAGCTACCTATTGTGATTTATGGACTGTTTTGCTGACCTTGGAAAAGAAATAGAAGAAAAAAGTCTTCTCTGATTTCTATTTTTTTCTGAAGAGCATCCAATAATATTTTATTATGTTGGAAGGAGAGATTGCCACTCAGCACAGGCTGCTGGACTCATTCCCTACCAGGCTGGTGAAATTCAAGCAATTTTGGCAAGGGCAGCCATGCCAACTGTCTGTTTACCTAGATAGCCCTATGACTACAAAACCAGGCTGGATTTGCATCTTCCCAAGTTAGTTCAAAGAAATTAGTAACAGAATTGAACCGATTTACAAAGTGAACCCAGGAAGGTGTCGAGGACAGAGCTCTGACGGCAGTTCTGGGAGGAGGTCCTTACCCCCTCTTGTACCCTCTCCTGGGTAAAGCCCCTGCAGCCTCCATGTGTGAGGGCCAGCACACCCCCTTCAGAGCCAGCCGTGACTGGGTGAGCCTAAGTTTCTGGTATTTCAGTGTGAACTCAGGCCATGCCAGTGCTCCCCAAGCCACGATTTTCCTGCAGTTACTTAGATTCTTCCCCCACTCCCGCCCTGCAGATAAAAGGTGTTTATTTCTTGAATGAGGAAAGGTTGGACATTAACATGAAAACTGCATCATGTATGACGTTTACATTAAATATTAAAGAAACTCCAAACTGTGGCAGATAGGGAAGGCCTTGCCAACTGGTCCCAGTTGTTTTGTCTCTGACCTGCTCTCTTAATTTAACCTCATCCCAACCAATCACAGCCACAGTGGCCCAAAACACGCCTTTAGCCAGGCCATACCCTCAGCAAATGCCAGTCTTTCTTCCTAACCGAGTTCGTGTATCGTCTCTTCTGTTCTCGGATTCCCCAGACACTCTGCTTCATGGTCTCACAAGGCATTGCTCAATTCTCTGTTGAAGAACTTATCACATCAAATTGTAATTCCTTCCGGACTTGTCTGTTCCCCATGTCTTACATCTTTGTGTCCTTTGGGCTTAGTAGATAGAGTTAGCTAGATTCTCTATCGGTTGCTGTGGTTCTGTTTCCCTCCCAGCCTTGTGTTGTAGACCCTCATGGACTGGCAGCCTGCCCTGAATCTCAATCCAGTTGAATGGGCTTTCTAGATCCAAGTCTGCATGCCTGGCAAGAGTCTGCTCCTAGGGGAGCTGGTGCTGTTCTGAGGAGGTCTTTGACTATTGCCCTGTCTGGGATCACTGGTTGTAGTTTCTCAGCTGACAGATTTGTCCCTCTTAAATCATGCCCAAGCTCCCCATGCTCCTTGGATGTGTACTTTGGATTGCTGGCCATCCTCTTTGTGGGACTATCTTCCAACCAGCTCAGTGGCCCCTGTTCTAATCCTCCCGTATTCTGGCTCCCTTTCTCTCCTACCAGCAGGTGCCATCATGATCTCAGTATGACCCAGATGAGTCCATTCATTCATTCATTCATTCATACACCAACCATCTGCTGAATACTACGGGCAGGCATTGTGCCAGGTGCTGGGTTGCAATGGTGAACAAGACACAATCTTTGTTCCTTCCTCAAGGAGCACATGTGTTACACTGTGCGTGGGAGGCAATTTTTCCAATATATGTGCTGTTGTTTTTTACTCCAAGTCTCCAGTTGTGTCCGACTTATAACCTATCTCTGTATGGTAGCTGGAGGCCTGCTCTTTTGTGAGACATTGGGAGCCATAAAGTGTTAAAAACAATACTGATGCTCACTGGGCTCTCTATTCCTGAAACAAGGAGTGACAAGTCTGTGGCTCACCAAGACTTACTGTAAAAGGCAGAAGCAAAGGGAATATTTGGAACATGGAAAAGGGGCATTTGGAGAGAAAGTTTTATAGTCATCGCCTGGCAACACAAAAGGAAGAAGACCCTTAGACTGGTCACATTGGGCTAAAATTATTTTTGGCAAATTCCTATTTTTATACTGGAAAATACTGTCCAAAAGAAGAAACATAAAAGAGAGGGCCTGATTTTAAAATCTTGGGGTTCTTTTTTTTCTTTTTAAAGATTTTATTTATTTATTTGACAGAGAGAGATACAGCGAAAGAGGGAACACCAGTGGGGGAGTCGGAGAGGGAGAAGCAGGCTTTCCCGCAGAGCAGGGAACCCGATATGGGGCTCGATCTCAGGATCCTGGGATCATGACCTGAGCCGAAGGCAGATGCTTAACAACTGAGCCACCCAGGTGCCCCAGTCTTGGGGTTCTTAAATGAATAAGATTGGGAGTGAACCAAGATAATAAGAATTTTTTTGTATTGTGTTATATGTTAGTCACCATATAGTAATAAGTCATTTTTCTTGAATAGATTTTAATGCTCTTTGGTAAACTTTGGAGGACAGTTTGTGTCAGGTAAGCATAATGGTAAGAGTCCTGTGTGTTTAGGATTTACCTGGCAAGCTTATTAGAATGTAGACTCCTGGGCCCCCTCCAAGAAATCCTGATTCTTCGGAGTTTCTCAAACTGGTATGACTGACATTTTGGACCAGCTAATTCTTTGTCATGGCTGGGGGCTCCCCTGAACATTGTTCGTGTCTCTCTTTCTCTCTCTCTTTCAAACAAATATCAGTAGAAAAATATCACTAGTTTCAGAAAAGAACAGTCTGAATTCATGAAAATCTGAAGGATGAAATGGTTAAAAAAAATCCTTGGGAAATAAGTGATCCCCATAACACCAGGTTCAATCCCCGTACTCCGGAAGCACGGCGAGTTGTGGCTACCTCAGGGGACACGGGAAGATCCAATCTGCTGTGAGCTGCCCTCCTGAAGGTGCATGTCTTTTCTGCATGAAAATGTACCTCCTCTGATCTCCAGACATGCTCGACATGATAGAAAATTTCAATAATAATAGGAATGTTTATGTGGTAATAATGCATAAACTTTACTTGTTTTAGTTCATTCATGGAAATAGTCTAAGTATTCCTCTTACGTTCCTGTTTACTTGATTCATTTACTGAGAAACTCTTTTTTTCAAAAATAGTGAAGAAACTGCAGCCGAATCTTATTTGACTTTCTCCCAAATCTAATTTACCGGTGTTTCCCCGTTGTTATCCTTTTCCATTGTTATCCTTCAGGCGACATCTTCGAAGTTTTCCCCAGCCTCTTCCTAGAATACAAGCTTATCATGGACTCAAAAGGAATCCTAACTCTTAATCTGAGAACCATTGCCTGTTTATATTCTACAGGGCATGAGCGGCAAATCTTTTAATGAGGCAGGCCGTTGGACTTCTCCTTGGCAAGGAGAAAGAATGTCAATAAACTGGTAAGCAGCTGTCATTCTTGGACAGCCCACCAGGTACCCCAATCCCTTTATATACTTTCCCTTTAATCTTTGCAACAACCATGCAAGACAGGCTCAGAGATGGGCTCAGGTAAGCGTTCCCAAGATCACCCTACAAAGTGGAGGGGCTAAGATTTGAAATTAGGATTTTGACCTCATGTCCTCTATTCTTAACTCCTCCACTGTGCTATAATTATAAAGCTGTTGTTCTAGCTTTGATGACTCAGGGCTGAATTTATTGCATTTTAATTTTCATTCAAAAAGAATTTCTTCGAACAGTGACTTGACATGGGTCCTCTCAAATTTGCTCAACCTTGAGGCCACTTATAACCAGGCTGTTTTTCATATAAAGCAGTTGGGGGAAAGACAGGGTTCTCCACTGATTCCACGTTGAGTTTAAAACCTTATGTCAAACTTTAAGTCTCTTTCCTTTTTTCCAAAGGTGGTGATTCTCTAATACACTGGAAACCAGTGTCAATCAAATGCTTATCATAGTTAATAGGGAAGGGAATCAGCTAGGCCTCATCGTTACATTCAGGGTGAAGGGTAGTAACTACTATCTCAGAAGAGTAATTGCCACCCGAGAAATGGCCCCAAACTAAGAAGGCACCAGAAACAACCAAAATGAGAGGAAAAGAAAAAAAAGTTATGGTTGCCAGGAGGGACTGTGAACTAACTGTGCTCACAAGCATATCTAGTCCTTCCTCAGGTTGGTTTCTCCTTAGGGGACAGCCTCTTCTCCTCTTCACCTGAAATTATCGTTTCTCAAATCACCACTTGGGTTGTCTCCTCTGTGACATGAGGCCTCTTGTAACCAAGTGGCCTCTGAGACACGAGGGTGTCTCTTCCTGAATTCACTCCTTCCGCACTCTGAAATCCTAGGGCATTGACACCTGGTTCCCACCACCTCGTTCTTTATTTACATAGTCCTTTATATGTTTGTTGAGCTCCTTTCTCCATGTGGATTTTAAGCTCCTTAGGGGTAACAACTTTGTAAAATGTAAATTGATGACCCCGGACTTCAAGAAATACTTATGAGGGCTTCTCTGATTTTTATACACTTTGGATGGGAAATTATAAAATTTGAAGGCATTTATGTAAAAGAAGCCCATCTTTCCTGAAAAATTCTTTAAGGTGCTGACATTTGCTTGCTTTGCAAGACAAAAGACAAACTTCTTTTAAGTATTTCCCCTAAAAGCAGCAGTGTAATTTTCTCTGCTATGGCTAGAGGCTGGGGAAGAAAAGGAAGGTCAGTTGAGACTCTAGAGATGGGACGTATTCACATATGCTGTGAAAGTGGACTTTGGATGTTTGACCATTTTCTAGAGTCCGGGAGTCCTGGAGCTCCACAAAGTTTACCATTTGTATAGGAATCTTTCAGCTCTTGGATGGAAAAAACTCTTTCCTGTAAAACTTAATGGAATTTCTGCTCCTGGCAGGGACAACAGTTATTCATTGTGGATCTTGAAAAGTATGGCATGGTTGTCCAAATGGGCACCAAATAAAGCAAGGAAAGAAAAGTCTCAACTACATATTTTAAAATTATTTTTGGTTTCAGGTGATGGACGGGGCAGGCTGTGACTGGCACTGACAAGACTAACCCTTTACTCAGACCCAGGGGATCACTTCTGATCTAAAAACCTTGTCCTCCAAACCAGCTGCCGAAGAAACAAAGGCAAGTCCAAGGCCTTACTTCATATTCTGGATGGCCACGCATTCCACCTGCATCTCTATTTTGTCCAGTGATGGCTTCAGTCTTTTAAATTTGAGCTTCTGTGGAGGGTCCTGCTGGGGACTGGGATTTTATGTTTGACTATAGACCCATTTTTTTTCTGTAGATGACTTTGACCATCTCGTCTACCTCCTTTCAATCACCTGCACTTGGCTGAGTGACAGACACGGACCCCTAGGGATCCATCTTATCTCAGGAGACTCCTTTTACTATAACAAGCCTCTGAAGTGGGAATCAACTCTCTGGAAAGAATTTCCAATTAGTTCAATAATTTTGTCTAAGCTTCTACTATAATAGCAGCTAACATTCATTAAACACATACGCCCTACCAGGCCTTCTATCAATTCCATTTAATATTCCATTTAATCATGTAATATCATTCCATTTAATATTCACAATGCAGCAAAGAGAGATTATTATCATTCTAATTTTACAAAATAGGAAATTGATGCACAAAGGGGTTAAACACGGTCAAGACCACACTTCTAGTTGACCACAAAACTGACCTCCTGATTGTCCCCCTCCACCCCAAATCTGCTCCTTCAGTCCTCCCCCCCACTGAGGGCAACTCCGTTCTTTCAGGTATTTAGGCCGAAGACTGTGGGACCATGCTGGACACCTCTCCTCTTAGGCCCTACAACCAATGCTTTGAAAAATCCGTCGGCTCTGCCTTCATGGTATATCCAACTCTGACCGCTACTCTCATCTCTATTGCTCCCTGCTTAGTCATGCCATCATCATCTTTTGCCTGAAATATTGCCATAACCCTCCTAACCAGTCACAGTCCTTCCATCCCTGCATTCCCAAGGGTTGTTCCAGCAGCCAGAGTGATCTTTCAAATCTAGTCAGCTCATGTTGCTCCTCTGGACAAAAGCCAAAGTTCTCACAAGACCCTCCACTCTCCATCCCCATGACCTCACCATCTCTCGCTCGCCAACCTGGCCTTCTTCCAGCGACAGGCCACTAGCCTTCCTGCTCTTCCTGGAACACACTGAGTGTCTCTGGTTTTGAGGTCTAAGCCCTGGGGCCCTCTGGTTGGTATGTTCTTCCCCCACTAGCCTCACAGTCATCTTCAAAAGTCTCTCCTCAAGCGCCACCTTCTCAATGTATCTCTGTTTATAATACACTCACTCAAGTAGTATCAAGTTGTCTTACTCGGCTCTATTTTTTCCATAGCATATATTACCTTTTGACATAGTGTGTAATTCATTTGTTATGTTTCTTGTTTCTTGTCTGCCTTCTCTCCCTCTGCCCCTCCCCACTAGACAGAGAGCTTTGTCTGTAGTGTCCTCTGATGTTTCTCAGGAACCCAGCACAGTGCCTGGCACATTATATGTGATCAATGGATATTTGCTCAACAAATGAATGAATGGTCCTGCATCTCAAATCTTAGGCTGTTCATAATTCTGTTGTAGACATTCAGCATCCTCAAGTGAAAAGGGCAATAATGCAGAAGATGTAACGAGGTGGTGTTTATCAAGGGTCCAGTGAACAGAAAACTTAGCGACGAGCTCTCAGGTAAGGGAGATATATGACGTGAATGGAGGCGGGAGTGGGTTAGAAAGATAGAGGGGACTTCGTGCTGAGCTCTTTTCCTTCTGCAGTACGACAGTAAGGACACCCTTTCTTTTTGGCTTACAGGCGCAGGACTTAAGCCATAGTCCTAGTGCTGTAGCTTCCATACCACAGGTTTGGTCCAGAGACGTTTCCCTCCCTCCTCCCCATGCCCTTGTGGTCTCAAGGGCATGGCTGTTTCTCTGTGGTACGGTCAGACGTAATGAGAAATACAGGCCCGAACTGCTGGATCATTCAAAGGCAGGGAGGAATCTGGGATGGAGTTGTTAGGTTTGGGATATTTTAATCATTTCCTGCAGTTTGGCAAGTTCCAGAAGGGTCAATTTCTAAAAGAATCAGGCAGGGTACACTTAAAGAAATTTCACTGTTTCTCCAAAAGGTTTTCATATTTGGTCTCCAGATTCGATGTTCCTCTGAGGGGTTCCTGAGGCATGGACCTTTCTCCGTGGTGACACTTCTCCGTGACAACCCTACTTTTTTACTTTGGTCAAGTAAAACTTTTCTGTTGTCTATACTCATTGCACTGGCTTACCCTGCTTTCAAGGAAACTGGTTTGCGGGCGCCTGGGTGGCTCAGTGGGTTAAAGCCGCTGCCTTCGGCTCAGGTCATGATCCCAGGGTCCTAGGATCGAGGCCCGCATCGGGCTCTCTGCTCAGCAGGGAGCCTGCTTCCTCCTCTCTCCTCTCTCTCTGCCTGCCTCTCTGCCTACTTGTAATCTCTCTCTCTGTGTCAAATGAATAAATAAAATCTTTAAAAAAAAAAAAAAGAAAGAAAACT